>JAULBU010028388.1:0-17201 GCA_032358235.1 Odonthalia washingtoniensis
TAAACCCTCGCCATATGTTTTTGTAATTGATTGACTCCCGCCGATATTTCCGTAAACCAATGTTCCATAGTAATGACAACTGAGGAAACGTTCATCATTGTCTTTTCTGCAAAAAACCGCAGACCAGCTTCATCATGTTAGATTGTGGATGGTTGCAGGGAAAAATCTAGTTCTCCTTCTTCCATTGCAAGCAACATATTTCTAGGTATTACATCAAGGGCTCACTTCCATGATATTTTTCACTTGTCCCACAATATGTAAACACCGTTTCTACAAATATTTTATCCCCAATGTCTTTCGAAATAAAGTGACGAACGTGCTTAGCGAAAGTCTGAACTGTAGGAATTCCCAGAGAAATATCCCCTGTATCTCTCAATATTTCCACGGCAATGGTTCCCAAATCTTCCAAATATTGTTGTCCTGCAAGTACTTCTTATTCCGTGCAATTAATGTCTGATTCATTGTTGAGTAACTGACGAGCAAAAACTCCGATCACTTGTGTCCAGCAGAATTCCAAACAGTTATTATCGATATCAACACCGACAAACTTTCTATGTTTTGGAAGAAGTATATATGCAATTGCCAGAAAATATACCAGCGCATGGATCTACAGCCAACTCACCAGGATGGGTAAATTTGAGTATAATATCTATCATCCACTGTCTTGATTTTCCCTCTGGTCGGAGCATTGGTCTTCGACCGGAAGATTTTGTCTAAGGTGGAAGGAATACCTTTTCGTTGAAAGGAACCCTTGGGATGTTATTCATTTTATTACATGTTTCGGGATGAACAAAAGTAATGGACCAAGAATGAATGTAGTTTATAATTTACAAAGCGTGATCCAATACCATACAATTCTTCCAGAAATGGACTGCATGTTAAACTACTGAGAGATGAGTGAGAAGGGGTGTCCTTGGATCTGATGAATAATAACCACTTGTCTTCGTGTAAAGCAGTTGTGTTTACTCCACACTGAAAAAGCTTATTTCAGTGTTGTATTCTTTTCCGATTGCATCCTCTTCGGGGGTTTACAATGGTATTAATTCCCTCCTAGACCTAATATGTTGTAACCAGGAAGAACATTGCATTGTCGAACAAAAAATGAGCATGAATCCCGCGTGTCAAAACAGGTTCCGAGAAATCTACCAATTCTTTTATGTGTTCTACCGTGAACGGATCGTGATATGAATTTCGATAGTCGTCGTTATATCTAATGTTGTATGGAGGTTCTGGTAGAATGAAATGAACATTATCTTGTAGAGTCTGACCCATAGCATCTTCATGTGTGTCAGTGAGGTTCTAGAAATAGCAGCCATAAAAGCAACAGTAATTCTTCATACTTATTTTCAACACTTCCATCGCTTCCAATGTCATTGTAGTCAGGTCACCTGAAGCTGCTGGTTCTACATCATATTCCTCCTTAACTTCTATCGTTGTATCCGAAGATTGGTTTGGGGATATTTCTATTCCTTGGTTGCCACCAACCTTTAGATTCATCCTTATTTCTTTGCAATTGTGCGGAAAACGGTGAACGCCAACGCTTACCATTACCTGTTTCCGTTTCTTCTGAATGCGAAATATTCTTATCAACGTCTACGATAATTTACATGGTGTTACTAACTGGAACGGATAAGTTTAGAGGGTCAGAGACATGACCAGTTATACCAGAAAAGCATTTCGGCAATTCGGAACTGTGCGTATCACAAAAGAAATGTTTAAGAATTGTATTTGATTCCATGTTGGAATCGGGGTCGTAAAATGAAATGTTGCACAATAATTTATGTAGGTTGGTAAAAAATTAAGATGCTATGTAACGAAATGCTGTGTCAACTCTGTTTGTTCTATTTAAAGATTGTTTGGACACCATTTACATACGCCGATCGATAGTGACTGGTTCATCATCTACCGTAAATTTTGTTTCTTGTGTAACTGGAGAAAAACCTTCGTTGCTTTTAGAAAGAACTTCGAACCTTGATGTTGTTGAGTTCTGAAATATGTACGGTGACATAATTGTACTGGCTAGAGAAATGTAGATAGATTTTGCCAGTCTTTCCCACGCTTTGAAAATTGTTCGACAAACGCACCCTATTCTAGTACCAGTGAAATGTTTGATGCTGAGAATATTTCCATTTCGCGTCTTTGAATTTTTTCTCGACATTGTCTCCGAGACAAATGAAATGCTGCGGTAAAAGAGAAGACATTCAGAAGTTGATGGGATAGGCATGTTGAATGGATTCTATACTGGTCTTTTCCAAGTTGACTGTATGATTATGCGAATGAATGTTGGACCAAATAAGAATCCAGTTGAAGTTAAGTTGTCAGTGAAGTTTTCAGTGCATATTTTCAGTGTGCGTTCATCTCTACAACCATATGTGTATATGAAGAGAGAATCACAGGCTATCTGTGTTGAGTTACACCCCATCGTGCTTCCCCATTTCTTTCTTCCTACTCCCATTACCTTCCAGCCGAGTACCCGTGTCACCCGGTTGTGCTCTACTACCTGTTTCTTTTGTTAAGTTAGTTCGGTTACTAAAGGATTACGAAATACACACGTATCATATGTAGAAGTGCTTTGGACTTGATTAGCCTTTCTCCTCTTACCTGCCATCTCTGATAAGTTTCGGAGATGGTAAGGCTGTGGTGCTAACTCACAGTAGCCCACACCACCCCTGTATTCGTGGTAGGGTCACTTGATGCCGCGAGGAACGCTGGATACCTAGTGATTGGTACACACAGATGTTTCACCACTGTACTTGTTGTTGACTTCGTTATCGGATACTGGACCCTCTCAAGGTTTGCAGCTGTTGCAGTTGGTAAATATGGATTCTGGGTTTGGGGTTAGTTAATTTGTTCCTTTATTCATTATAGTCCTACTCATTAATGGACCTATTATTCATACTCATTTCATGTGAACCCTGAATAGAATATCCTGCCGGTAGTTGCTTCCAGCATGAACAATGTTTGAATTGTTTTTAAACGCATGTGTGTCATCTGTCTTTCCATACTGTAGTGATTCATATTAATTACCATACAGATACTGTATTAATTAATCTCTCCATAGGTGCATGACCTCCTGTCAATTGACACTGTAGTGTATTGATTTTATCATCTGAAGGAATACACCTGTTAGGTGACAAGCAAATAGTAGCTCGAGCCAAAGTTGGCTCGAAAATCTGACGCACTTGCTGAGAACCCCTTTGGTTGGGACCTTGTCACAATTATCTGCTATAGTCTCGAATACCGATTGTATCCAAGCCTTTTTTGGGTCATTCCCCTTGATTAAGAAACGTGTTGTTATGCGAATGGAAATCGTATAGTCATGGAACCTCAACCATTCCAGATAATTCTCAAAGTTGACATTCCTGTAGTTGAATTTATCTTTAAAAGGTGAAGCGGAGGAACTACCAATAAAAGAAAACAGCAGAAATCGAGTGAATTCAGATTCAGGGCTTAATGTTTCCCGGTAGAGCATTTTCCTGTAGCGGTTTGAGATGAAATGCTGTGGTGTTTCTCAGTTCCGTGTTGAAAAATAGATTCAAAACTGTTGTGTATTGGGAGGTGGAATGTTGAAATTGATTGTGATATCCTTGTGGCTGATGTTGATGGAGAAGGATATATGGAGTGTGAAGTTGCTGTTGAAATGATCTAATTGTACGCCGTTGCTTTTAAGTTGACTTGATTTGTGTAGATGTTTATTCTGATATGATGATTTTGAAGAAAGTGTTGTTGTAACGGTATGATGAAGCTTGTGGATGGTAGTATTATATTAAGATTATAATCGAGTACATTCTAAATCGTCCATGTTGATCATCGGAGAATAGGAACGGAGTTGAAGAAGGTAATGTAACGGTAGTAGTACTGCGATGTTATGACCGGGAAAGTTATATAATGTTGTGATCTGGTATATATTGTAGAATATTAAATATTTAAATTTTCCGCAAGACGTCGGGTAGGGCCTGTTTGTACTACTGGAACAGACGAAGAAAATATGTTAAAATTTTCATTGATATGGAGGAAACTTTTTTGCAGAAAATTAAATATTGAATTTTTTGCAACAAAAAATCAAATATTTAACTTCCTGCAATTTTTCGGCCTACATATGGAGGAAAATGTTTTGCGGAAAATTAAATATTTAATTTTTTGCACAAAAAATCAATTATTTAATTTTTTGCAATTTTTCGGCCTCGATACGGAGGAAACTTTTCTGCAGAAAATTAAAAGAGGGGCCACAGTAGAAGGGGTCGAAGTGTGGCACATCTAACACCTGTATTCCCTTTTTTATTGCACAGTGCTATTGGCTAAATGGGTGTGGGACTGTCTCACCAGCCTCATATAGTGGCAAAATTTTACATAAGAGGGGACGAGTTGTGGAGATTACCACAGTCCCCTAAACTGTAAATAAAATTAGTCAGAAAATAAAAATGAATGGATCTTACATCTTCAACAAAAATAGTGAGTAGTGCAAATTTGTGTGCTGTATGTAGTGCAAAAAATAATGATTTAGAGGAAACGAACACCGCTGTCCGCTGGGTCGTTCGAGGGTTGGTTCCGTGATTAAAACACGGAAAAGATAACTTTGTTATATTGTTTTGTAAAAAAAGTCGCATCGCGAACTATTTTCACAACTAAATTGATTTCATGCTCCACGACGAAAACATAGTAGATTTTTCAACAATATACGAACAAATAACAAGAAGAATATCCCTACACCTAGCATTAGTAAAAAACCCGAAGTAAGTATGAAAGTAATTTTTTTCGTAACCTGTTGGTTATTGTTTCAGTTATGCTACTAACATCATGTAATATCATATTTATTTTAATGTAATTATCTAGAATATAAACATGTCTCAAGTGTCAAATGATGAACAGAGTGTATGTGGGGATAGTAAAATGATCCCGCATATGGAAGATGGTGATGTAGGGTGCAATGTTGATTCCGTGGAGGACAATATCAATGATGAAGACGTCAAAGAATATATTAAAGAATCAAGGGAAAAATGTCTGCTCCAGAAGATAAAAAAGCAGCACATTCAGTCGTGTGCGTAGGATAAGTACTGCGCAGAAATTTTAATACCGTAGGCCCAATATGTACGGTATACAAAAATCTGGACGAACGAACGCAATTGAAGAAAGGGAATGCGGTTCTGTCATTCTGGAAGAGGATGATGAGGGGAAATGGTGAAACATCCGGAATCGGTCTGTGGAAGAAAAGTTCCGGTTTTCTTTCGAGGCCAAAAAATCGCGAAAGAACTTCTGTGCGATAGGAACCGTTGTGAAGGATATTTTCAGAGGCTTTCCATATTTCCTGATATGGTTAACCTTTACCTTGACTTTAATATTGGATAGATAGATGTATTAGAAGAGGTAACTTGAAAGAAATATTCGAGCAAATAAAATAAAAGTGTGAAAAAAAGATAACGTTATCAGTTAATAATGAAAAGGAGAAGTATGACTTGATATTTGCGTCGGATGCTACAGCTGATTTGATTATTGGCAGTAGCATACCTCGTCGCCAGTTACACGGGCCACGATCGGCGGTGATGGCGTCAACGAGTCTGAAAAACGGGGAAGTAATTGACAGACGAAGACATGTTGTAAGTAACGAAGTTGTATTTATATGTTGCCTTTCATCATTTTTTTAACGTACAGATTTTTTTGTAGAAGATGGACACCATCAAGTTGCCAGAAGTTATCATCATAAGTATCTCATGCGATTTCATCTGCAATAACATTCCCACGTGTTGGAGTCGCCTGCGTGTTACCATCAGGTCGATCGTCTGTTGTTTCATTTTCTGGATATTATCCGCAAGGTTTTTTGACACATGTGCAACGAGGAGTAACATATAAATCATCAAAAATTCAAAGCTTATGTTCACATTCAAAAAAAGGGTGCAAATATCTGGGATGAAGAAAATACTGTTGTTGCAATGGATTTGATTATTGGCGCATCATTTATTGACGGTGATGTGAACATCGAACCAACATTTCAATTACAAATAGAATATACAATGGAGCTATACCTGGATGGTACTAAAGTCACATTGTTTTTCCCAACATTGGACGAAGCAGTGTATGAATCTGAAATTGAATGTGGACCATTTCTTATTGTACATAACATGTATAAACGTTAAGCGTTATATGTATTCATCTCATATTTTCCCAAGTGGTAAGGTTTTAAGAAAGGAGAGTATACAACAACGACGTACATACGTAGGGAAGATATTGAAGTATTGGGAAATATGAAACATAGTTTAGGTATGATAGTACATTATGATGTAAAGTGTGACATCTCCTTGGACGGATATGAAAATGGACATGCTAAATGTATTGAAAATGGATCAAGAGCAACTTCAAGAGGAAATGTCAATTTGGAACTTGGAGAACGCCGCTCATTGTGGTTCGCGACACAGAAACGGAGTTATTTGCCAAAATGGGTGTATCTTGGAGATTTCATCATAAGGTATATGAAGATTGATTGAATGAGCACTATTCCTTTGTCTAGGAAAGATTAAGAAATAACAATTTATCATGTTTAGTACGCTATTGGTACCGACTCAAAAACAAGTAGCAACACAGTGAAGCAAACGACAGACGAGTCACAGAATAAAGGACATAATAAAATAACTTATATAGATCTCGCAACAGCACCTGATGATAATGTAGCTAAATCAGATAATATAATATCTGCTGATAGAAATTTGCCATTAATCGCATTTAATGCCAAGAAATGTAATCCAAAACCTATCGCATTACGTATACTGATGGTGTTACCCCACGCCATAATTCAGATATTCTATCTTGTCTAACCATACCGCGAAATGTATCTACTGCATTTGAATGTTTTTGTAGTATTAATGATGGTTGTAAATGTACTGACCTAATGGATGCTGAAGACATTTGCATCCCTGTTTCTACTACGTCACATGGTTTTAATGTTATCATCGATATACATTCTGACGTTTCTCCACTTAATGATGATACTACTCTGTTTAATTTCATTTTCCTTGTGATGTTGATGTTGATGTTGATGTCAAAGGTGAAATTGATGTCGATGTCGATGTCGATGTCGATGTTGATGTTGATGTAGGTGATGATGTATATTTTGATGTTGATGTCTATGTCTATGCCTATGCCGATGTTGATGTTGATGTTGATGTTGATGATGATGTTGATGATGTTGATGGCAACGAGTCTCAAAATCAGTGATGGTATTTGAGTTTAGATGATCGTAACGGGAATGTACACTATTTTTGTGTGCAAAGTACCGTTTGTAAAATAACATACAAACCAATGTTTGTCATACTGCGTGGTATAAGCTTTACACGAATCATGTCCTCATAGTAACAAATAATTAGTATACTTATTTGGTAAAAATAAATGGCCTAAGAAAAGGCTTACATTTCGTACACCATTACAGTATATCTGAACTGTGAATTGGCGAAAAATAAGCCACCTTTCTTTCATCATCTAATAATCAGAATATCACATCAAGTACCACCTATCAAGTAGTAAAAAAAGTCACCAGAAACAACAACCACTTCAACGATCTCAGCCACATTATAAGTATTTAATACAACCACCACCACAACTTCATTGCTAACATAACCAATATTATCATTATTATCATCAACAAAAATGAAAATCATAAAAATTGTCACTTTCTCATTGAAAATAATCGAAATTTAGTCTATTTATATCCACCTCTTGATATGATAGTTATGACAATGGCCAAATCTGGAACATCTATATTATAGTATTGGATATATCCTGGAATTACTGGATACCCAAAAAGGGATAATGAATAATGTCATTCTTATATTCATATGATTACATCTAAAGTTAGACGTCTTATGCTTTATATATAAAATACCACACCTCTGAAGAAACAAAAAGAAGTGCTATCCAGAAATAAGAACGTATAAATTTTCAAAATCGCTATACAAATAAATCGTTATGATAGATTAATATCATCATTTAAATCTAAATTTACTTGTAAACATAAAATATTTTGTACATATACTCACGATCGTGCATACATGGTATCACTTCCACAGAAACAAGCAGGCAAAAAGTAATCATCAAAGTAAGAAAATCACCGAATTTGCAAAAGCTTTAGATTTAGTTAGAAAAATGTAAAAGATATTAGGACTTTGGATATATTAGGACTAGATGTATTGGATTCACATATTAAACTGCAATAATTTTATTTCCATGAAAATGAAAATGATATGATAATTGACGTGAGTGATTTGTCAGATGACAGAGTTATGAAACGTATTGTTGATCTTTTACTTTAGAGAGGTAATGTTAAAAATATTCCAAGACAAAGACATGCTTCAAGTAATGATCAACTTTACATACCTGCACATGCTGCTAAATTGTTAAATTCATTCGCTATGGAATATACTCTCGGTTGGTGCAAATATTTAAAGGGTGCTGAACCTGAAACAGATCCTCTTCGATTTTTGTTTGTTTTTCATGTATCTACACTATCAAAAAAAGATTAACTTTTACATTCATCATCCATAACGAATGTAACTGACGGGGATGGCAGTGAAACCATCCCAAAGAAACATGTCTGTTTCAACCTAACAATTTAATTCAATTTATCCACATAACAATGCCAAAGTAAGCAGTAAAAGAATACTAGTCTGGGATTTTCTTTTCTTCTATTCTTTTTAGAAAAGTTTTGTTTGTAAGTTGTGTACTGCAAGTCACAATTGATAGGAAAATTGAAAAACAGGAGACTGACATTATGATGGTTTATAATGCCAGAATCATTATACAATCTCAGGAAGGAATGTATGTGTCGGGAAAGTTCAGCTTTCATACATTTGATATTCTTCATAGTATGACTGTCATTCACAAGGTGTTCATACGAAGGTAACATAGAATATGAAGGTCGTCGTTTCAACATTCCAGATCTGATGATGACGTGTTATGAAACTACATATTGTATGGATGGCAAAAAATCTCTTTTGGCACCAAAAAGTGACACTATCGTCTGGATGATTCGGTTCGATGAAATGGGCGCCGGGGTTTTCGGAATATCAGAGTCGGAGTCTGTGCAATTATCAACGAGGGTTGCACAATTCCTTGGAGAGACTTGGATTTCGGAGGTGGTTATTAGCAGAGATATGAGTGATGACAAGCGATCACCACCGCCCTATTCTGTTTAGAATTTTCTTTTCATTTTTATACGTTCACATCACATAACATTTTCTTGAATTTTGATCAAAATTTAGTGTATTTTATTTTTTTCTATCCCAAAATGGAATTGAGTTAAATTTTATAGACACAAAGATACATACACCCGCCAATTTGTTTCAAATTTCCTGAATGGGGCTTTTCCTACATCAAATCCATGTTTTTTTCCGATACAACATCCGCACATTTCAACTTTTTGCAAGGATTGAACTTGCGAGAAATAATATGCCGCTTGCAGGTCAACCTCCGCTACCACCGCCTCCAGCACAGACAACAATATCAAACGGTGGTAAATATATACCACAATTATGACCAGCCCTATTATCATTATACCAACAACATCCACATCAACATCATCCACATATGCAGGCACCTACAAAAAAAGAGACTGCTGATCGCATAGTTCTCGAATACTATCGACGTCGTGGTTTCAAATGAACTGAAGCAGCCTTTCTCACACATTCATCGACAACATCTCTTATAACGACTCCCCTGTTCAACCCCGACACAATCTTCATCAACTTTAACACTTGAAGATGCAGATGTGGATGATTCCCTATGTTTAGGACTGTTATTCTTCGTGACCCATCCCAATTATCCGATGCGGATGTATTGAGATTCTCCGATTAATTTCAAGAATTATGTGACTGGGATGATGGATCATTACATGTATACAAACCTTAATTATCAACATTCCTTTATCCTTTATTAATCCATTCCTATTTAGAAATGGTTAGAAGAAATCACGCAAACCAAGCACGTCAATTATTACAATCTTGTAATCTAGATTTCACAGATTCTGTTCGAATGATGGATGGGTCAACACGTGCTGACTTTATTGTTGGAATGAATGAATTAAGGTCTCTCATTAGAATTTTCTCATAACAAGTTAGCAACATCATCCGTCATCATCAAGACCTGTTCATCATGATCACTACCAGCCATACAATTTCTCTTCGAAGCATGAACCTTTGTAGGTACTGTTTCCCCTGTTTTCTCGTACTGTAAACGCTGATATGTACGTGTTATAACATTATGTTCTGACTGTCTAATCGATAATCATATTATAATGAATATGATAGAAATAAAGTTGCGGTGGTCTGATATGTACATAAAGTGTATCAAGAATACGATAAGTTTAACATAAGTTGAGTACGTAAGCAAATTCAGTTATCTTCATACAACCATTGTTTAGTATTCTTTGATACGGTTGTTTGGAAATTAATGACTGTGTAAGTTTCAGAAATTTAGGTACATATCCAGAGCGATATTTCAAATCTGCTGAATACTTATCACTGTCACGTGTATATTTGGATTTATATGTTGTTAGTTATAGTTCATATGGACTAGGTTGCAACGGAACCCACGCCTATAATGTTGTTAGTGGAAATTTCTTGACAAAAATTGTACCGTTTCTAATGTTTAGACATAAAAAGCATGTACAGACGCCTAAGAAGGAAAAAGGTATTTGAAAATCTACGAAACACATGGAAGCTGAAACAGATCCCGCACCTATACATTATTAGGTGACAATTGATTGATCCTACTGTTCCATTAGTGATGTGTACACAGACAAGCAACCATATGTATAATGTGGTACATTGCACTCAAAGCAAGTAACCAACTATAGTAAACAAAATATACATAAGAATGAGAATATAATTATATACTTTGATATGGTAGATCATATTCTTTTTTCCAAATGAAAACTATGCTGAAACAATGTCAGCTAATACTATTCTTGGTATCTTCAGCAATGCCATTTCCTAGGAAAGTACAGAAAATTTAGTTCGACTGCCGTCATGATGTCACTACCTTCATAGATCTTATTATGTTGGAATAATTATTTTAAACCTGTGTATCTTCGGGGAAAATCATCAAGTAGGTTACAACGATCAAAATACAGATAGGCAATTAACCTTGTTCTACTATAGGCTCGATTCAAGTTTGGCTCTCCAGCAATAAGTGAAAACAAAAGCATCTTGATACCGCTTAATCATAATATTTCTATGCATCTTCCTGATTCCCTTCTCTTCACCACGACGCAACTTTGCCCCTTCTTTAAGTAACAGTTTAACAATATCTGCGTTAATATCAGTGATTGGGTTATTTGACAGACAATCCAGTCTGGTTTGTTCTTTTAAATTTGATACAGACATAACCTGAGGCGACAATATACAGTTTCCTTGTTCTGTTCGTGAATCCCGTTGTGATTTCTTCTTCTCCGCCTGGTTCAGCTGTGAGATAAGCACATTACTCTAGCATTCATAAGTTAAGCCATAACGACACAGATGAAGAGAGGTTAATGCATTACGCATCATTGCGGCATACATCCTCTTACCTGGATCAGCATGCCCGTTATCATTCCATTTTTATTGTTTGCTTGAAAAATTTCACCGTCTTTCGTCCTAAACTCTGACCATGAGCCGGTCTTTTCGCACATCCTTTCAACATATAAAATGAATCTCGTTCCATATCAATATCTACATTCTCAAGTAATGGATTCTTTTCCATTTTCGTATAAACTACAATATCTCCTGCATCAATGACAGATTCACGTGCTATCTCAACGTCTCTACCCAATGTTTTCTTATCTCTGTAATCGTTACTAAATTTCGCCATGTGTTATTCCCTGTACGGCTTCAGAAATATACCATAGTTGTAGAGTGTCACAACTTTCTGTTCTTTTCCAAGTCCAAAATTCAGATCTTTTTCCAGCTGCCGATTCTTCGTCATTATTTTTTGTGAACCTTCTGCTTCCAGTACGGGTGAGATGTTGGCCACTTCCTCCACCACATCCATCTGATTCGCTATCATCATCGCACTGATATCTGGTGTTTTACTTCTTTTAAAATCTACAGTTTTTCATCAATTTTCACACAGTCCAATTCAAATTCAGCCGCTACATCTGCAAATTCAGTAACTTCAGTTATTTTCATCTCCCGATATCTGTCACTTATCTAGCTTTCCACAATAATTTAACACCAGTTTCTTTTCCAGTCCATAACGGACTTGATGAATAACCGTACTGAGGACTGCCAACATATTTAATACCACCATTCTCGGTCTCAGTACCATTTGTATTTATCTCCACCTCTTCCAATTCATTTCCAGACCCTTTCTCACCTGCACCCTCGGCAGTTTGAACAAGAGGCAGTATTCATTACTGGTTTCGACCACATATATCCAAACATGTATTGTATATGCCTCACCCTGTAATATTGGAATATTTTCACACCAAAAGTTTTCGTTCCGAACCATTCGCACTGATACTCACCGTTGGATTATGTTGAATCTATTGACAGGTTAGTAAACGCACCTTTCCATCGCTCCATTGTGTTGTGATTTCGTTGAATTGACACAAAATCAGTGCTTGTGTTTTTAATTCCATTGTCATACGACAATGATTAAACCACATCTCTTGGTGTAATTGCATCTTTCTTTGTTTCTTGCACAAACAAAATATGTGACGTTTGGCTATTGCAAAATGTCCGTCAACCATATTCTTTGAGTTTTGAGCCTCAGGATGTATGAATCCTGAGAGATTAAATTCTTCATTCCGACATATTTGAGGAAAAATCACAGGCATTAAATCATTCTGATAAGTATTCCCGTTATCAGATATAAACCATACCTTTTTGCATTATGGAAGCTGGAACCGAATTCGATACACTCACTAAGATTCCACAATACCAATTGCGGGAATGACATCTTTTGTACTGTCGTCTTACACAATAGTGTCTATAAAGAACATAGATAGTTGCTTTTCCATACCCGTACTACACAGACTACTTCCACTGTTACGTGATGCCGTTTGTTTCTCATTTCCCTCCATCTTTCGATAAAATACTGCACAACCATGCTAAGATACCCCCTTTTTACCGTAAAATTGTGCAGTAGTTTCTCTATGAAGAGGAGGCTCCAATTTCATTTTGTAGTCTATATACACTACTGCCGCTGTCCCTGTTTCTGCTTCCTTCATTTCTTGCATAACATGTTCTATTAGACTTTCTTGAACACGTGCCCGTATTTTATGCCCCATCAATAGTTTTATGTTTTTTTCGCCTCATTCAGAGCCTCTATTATGTTATCATTCAAATTGTCTACACATTGAAAAATATAGTTTATAACCGCAAACAGCGCCAAACAATGCTCGCATTTTTTCTTACGTTCTTCCATTACTTCAACGTCTGAAAGACCGAATTTTATATGATGAAATCCATCCAAATATGCCCCATCAAATGTCAAATGTGTTGCGTAACTGAATTTTAGAAATTCAGTTACGCCATCCATCTGGGAAAGGATCTTTTCTTTTCATCTGATTGTACTACCTCACCATTCACTATTCTTCCAACCATTTACATATTCTCATAAAGAAGTATGGACATAATGTAGTCTATGCATGCTCTTTCCCTCACTTCGCTTTTCGTTAATAATGAGGACATATACATAACAACGCTCTGCCAATCTTCTTGACATGCGTTGGAATTTGATTTTCCTCATCATATTTCCTCCACGAAGAAACACTGCTCATTTTTCTCATGACTGCTGGGAATCAAATATACTGTCCGTTACATCTTATCCTCCTCGTTACCCATGACATACGTTGCGCATTATCCCCACGTAACATAAATCGTACTGCTCTCTCGATAAAATCGTCATTGAAATGATTTCCCTTATATTTTAAATTTTGTACCGTTCTGACTGTTCTTATATTTATCCAATTGTCTCGTGCCTTCTTACAAATAGGACCATAACATCCACTTTCCATTTGTTTCTTACCCATAGTTCTTTCCACAACTGTAACATCCACACCTAACGCACAATCCGATTCAGTTTCATCCTCATCTTCTCCATCGCAACTACTTCCAACGTTCGTACTATCGAACATAACGGAGTTCCTTCCTTTTCCGTTATTCTCATTGTCTATCCTTTCTGAGTTAATACTCATAATTATATCACCATCATCTCCCATATCCTCATCACTTTCCAAATTATCGAAAATATGGTTTTCCGTCAACATGCCGTTGCTTCCTGGCATTTCATCAACCTCAGATATTAACCTATACACCTCCTTAGGAGGAAAATGTGAAAACAGAAAGGCTTGTAGCACTCTTTTTTCCACAGAATCCTTCTTACATTTCTTCATGCCCTAAGCAACTCAGAACATATTTCACTATCAGCTGTATTCTTTTTTACATATTCCTTATATAATTCATTACTGTCGTTTGGAAAAATTCATGTGCAACGTTTTTAATAGACATGACCATCCATTTGGTCATATTTTCACGGTAAAGCCGGGAAAGTTTTTGTACTGCTTTCTTCTTCATACTCCCAATTGTCAGATTCCTAAATGTATACCACGTTACATTGGCACTTTCCATCAGCCTTTGTGCTACCCTACTGAATGAGCCCATCTATCATTACCAAGAATACCGATATCAGTGTCAGCAGTCGAAAGGATATCATCCTTTTCATCAATTTTGTTTTCGTCGTCCATCACGTTGTTGCGATTTCGTTCTATCGTTACAAAATAATATTAATTTGTCAAATGGTGCAAGGCAGCAGCAAGCCGTTTTCAATACAAACATAAAAATCCGTCAGTTTTCATACAAAAATCTTTCAATTAAATTATAATCGGAAATTTTTGAATCCTTACATGCTGTCCGCAGATGCAGAATTATATAATCTGTTTCTGATATTCAATATGTAGCTCTCACCATCTGGGTTGTAGACCTCACTACCAATTATTTTATTGTCTACGTGGCTATTTTTATTCCCAGTTTCAAACTCTATACACCCTATATTTTCACCAGCCGTTATGAAATATGTCACTGAATCACGTTGTGGAATACACAATCGAAGCAATTTCCATTTATTATATGATTTCTTCCTGCAACGGTCCTTTTCCCAATGTACAAATGCCGTTAATGTTTTTAACAAATTGACAACCCTAACTTAGTTGCAAACACACACAATTTCTTACGATACAGCTCCAAGTAGTTTGCAATTTCCCTTCTTACCTTCTTCAGTTCCTCTCTCTGTCTTTTTAGCTGAGTGGTATGTAGCCATACCAACATAGAGCAGTAAATCACATTTGAAGGCATTGCTTCATCGGCCGCGTACTGGTTTTTTACTTCCGTTACGAAATTATAGTTACGTTTCGTTTACTATAATTTTCTGTAAATACACAAAAACTATGTCTGCTTACATCCTATACGTACAATGTGCGTTTTTTAATAGACATTATTCTTTTCCATGTGTGAATTATTGTCTATTGCCAATAATCAGTATCAAATTTCAGCATCAAGGTTTGTAAGTTCCACACTGACAATCACAATAAGTTCGTTTCACAGGTCGGGTTAACATAGTATAATATTTTTCACATCAATCAAATCAAAATGTCTTGCTGCTCCGTGATTGGCTATATCATAAAACTTTGTTCACAGGTGTGCCCCGAAATAAATTTTTTTGATTTCATTCTCCCTCAAATATTTTCTTCTGGGCAGATATAGTAGGTATTATGCGCACATATTATTGCACATTACTTAGTCATTTCTACATATATCTTTATCGGCATGCGCACTCGACTAATCGTCTCCTTTATGTACAACTGAAAATTATTCAATTCCACCCAGTAAAAGTCCCGGAACGTATATCACAGTTGTGCAGGATTTCTTCCCCTTCCTTCCTGGTCCCTATTTTATATATTTTTGAACGTTACGATATCCCTCTCCACAACCGGAAGTTGTGAACTGACTTAAATATTTCTCAACTACAACATAATACTTCTATAATCGACTATGTAGTCATCTTCTTCATATGTACAATGAAAGTTTCTCAAGCATCGCTACCTCCTGGAAAGAGGTGAAGAACTATTCCACAAGCTGATTGAGGGAGAGGGGAACTATATCGATGCAGCGGAAATGGGTATACTTCCATATGTTTCTGTTGAATTGTACTGTCTAGATGATGATTCAGTTGAAGTGGTGCAGTCATCCCAAGGGTGCCGTGGAATTGATTGTTCGTATATGAGTGCAGTTCTTGTTGGTACAGAAAAAGTGAGGGATGGAAATAGAACTAACTCAGGGAGTGTAATGAAATGGGCAACGGCTGCAACGGATAATATATTGGACAGAGTGGAAATAATCGATGTACAAATAAATTCAGCGCATAAGGAACGGGAATATCTGTATTATGAAAACAATGGAAGAGGTACCAACCCAGAAATCTTCCGTGATTTTGAGTCCGGAAGATGGTCTTGCTGGAATTATCAAGCAATAAAGGATATTGCAGTTCAATGCGCGAACAGGGATGGTAATGAAGAGACCGATAGCGGGAGGTCCGTCCCGCTTAAAGACTTTCGTCTTAATAATTGTCTGACTCTCGAATTATGGATTCGAGTCAGTCAAGTCAGAAACGTCAAGAACCGTCTGAGGGATGTCAGCACCGAGAATTGTAATGAATTCGTTACATCCTTTGAACAAGAGCGGTATCAAGTTGGTTTCGGATGATCGATGTGACTTTCCAATCTGAATATGTTGACGGAAAGTATACTGGTATCTTGAAATTATGCAACCAGGAAAGATACATAATTGTACTGAATTCCGACAAGTCATTCGTTATTATGGACAGTAGACATCGCTTGTCCGTACTCCAAATTATAGTTGGAATGGTAACTTCGGAAACAAATTATACAAGAGGTTGTATTTGTATCGCTCTTCTTGTACGGAATGACAAGGAGAACATTACACCGTGGGATGTTATAAATCTCAGCAGGTCTTGAAACATATAATCGTCAAAGACAAAAAAGGACATTTATTTCATTGACCTAACGAGCAGTGTCATACGATATGCTAAGAGCTTTACCGAAAAATATAAGATACCGTTTGGAGAAGTGAGGACAGTGGATATTGCGAGGGATATGGAAAGGAAAACTTTTCTTGATACTAAAAGTACCTCAACATACGAACGATACGCACGTGTGGGAAAGA
>JAULBU010028399.1:0-17200 GCA_032358235.1 Odonthalia washingtoniensis
TATCACTGGTAGTTTTGTTAGATGAAGAATGGAGTCCGAAGGAACGTGGTGGTTGTGGCGGAGGCGGAGAAGGTGGTGGAGGTGGAGGTGGAGGTGGTGGAGGTGTTGTCATTGATGGGAAAATTGACATCATATAAGATAGAGAGATGCGTGGTTTAAGATGAAATGGATGACGAGCAACCCTCATGTTTCCACCAGGAGTACCACCCACGGCCGCAGCGGTCGTGGTGCTGCCCATATCCCCTCGAATGGCACTTTCCTTAACAGTGACGGCCGGAATTGCGTCGTTCTCGCGCGCAAGAGAGCGTTTTTTAGAGGAGAGAGAAAGAGAAAGACAGACAGAAAGAGAGGGAATGAGAAATATGTTCGAAACTGTTGATGATTCAGAAAAATTGCAACAATTTCAAAATGTGTAGCAGCACAAATTTGGTCGTGAACGAAGGGTTGTAGAATGAATGTGTCTTCTGCTCCTATTTTTGTTTTGTTCACTGACAGGATAAAAATTATAGATAAAAAATGTAATGATACAACTGATTCACTTTGGGAGTGAGAGAAAAACGATATAAAGAGACAACAAGGGGGAAGTAAGTCAGAAGAATTGGGTAGAATGGGTTGGGGGTGAATGGCCGATGAATGGGATGAAGTTTGAAATATAGACAAGAAATCAAAAGCGGAAAAGAGGACGGAATGATTTTTTTGGAATGATGAGTGTTTCGTAGAAATACCAGAGAAGAAGAAGAAGAAGCGAAGAGAGGAAGAAAATTCACAAGAGCAGCTGGCTAGTGAATCGACGAGAATTTGAAAAAGTAATGAAATAACGTGCCTGGGGATGACGTAAAACTCGAATACTACAGATTATACAAATATTACAGATTTCAAATTTCCATGGGAAAAATAACTTTGTGTAGTGCAGACTCTCGGTGAGTAAATTTTTATTGTGAAATTCTAAACAGAGGATCGCTGGTAGTTGATATTAACGCTGCCAACTGTACCACGGCGTGAAATACAAATCCGTGTAATCGTACATTATGACGGAAAATAGAACGAATCGAATTAAAATTTTTCAAACCTTCGTTAATAGTCTCGTGTCGAGCACGTATTTTTCCGTGAAATTATTTTTGACTAGCGTGAACTGTAATCGGCGTGATACTCTTTGGATGTGGATATCCACTGTATGCAATGACACACTCTTCGGGATCTAAGTGGTTCACCATTTGAAGTTTAAAAATGGACACGTCAGGATATTTCCCACACATGAACGGCCCGTTAGCCCAAACAATATTACCACCGACAGTAGACAGTCCAATTTTGTAGTACACACCCGGGCCATGAAACTTGTGAAAGTACCAATTCCGATTGAACGGCATTGGCTCATTTATCGTGCTATTAGTACCATCAACTGAAAGGTGTACGTTCTCCATTCCATTTTCTCCTTCGTGTAGGGAGTGCCACAAAACCTTAAAAATGAAAAATTATATTAGTGAGGTAAATAAATCATATGAATGACCGCTAAAGGGGCACAACTTACTTCATTTAGGTCCGAAATTTGTTTTACAAAGTACCATGACCATCTCCGAAATGTTTTTTTCGTTACAATTCCGTAGAAATGAATTAACGGACTCTGTACAGTAATTTTTCAGAAAATGTAGGGCCCATGATAGGTGTACAGGCGAGTATGATTTTAAAAGTGTTGCTGTCAGTTTATTCCAAACGATCGCGGTTACTTGTGGGGTGACCCCAAAAATGGACCTGTAGTGCCTGTGAAGAATAGACGAATTTCGTTCTCCATCTTCCCCGACGGAAAAACGCAGACCGGACAAAATGAGAAATGTATCAACCGAAAGTACCATTGGTAGGAGGATGGGAAAATATCAAATCGATATTTCGTAGGGCAGAGTGTTCATTAAATACCTGCTTCGATGCTATTGTTTATGTTGATTACACCACAATTCATCCTACGGAATAATATTTAAAACGTGGATTCCTAGTTACTAATTACGATTAAGTTTTTCATCCTTCAAAAATTTATTGATTTCGTTTTAACCGTAGCGAATCTATCAGATAAGACAAATACATAGCAAGGAAATCATTAATACTTGTATTCTACAGTTGTCATTTGGGTAAAAGTTAAAAAAAATTGATTAAATTTTGCTTACAACCGCTCTCAGAGCTATAAAAACATCGCATTTAATTTATGATTGCGTTTGGATTTAAAATATTTGACGGTTGACTTTCAAAGTCATTAATGATGGTACAATGAGCGTAAGGGTTACACACGTTACTTTGATACTTAAAAATGTAAAAACGACCTCGTCGTCATGGAATACTGTAAAACATTGATTATACTACAGTACTTGATTGTAAGAACCAGTAAATGTTTAATGCTTATAATCTAGGAATATAATCGTTCAGTTTTCGAAAAAAATCTTCCGCAACATATTGTAATTTCGGTTACATATTTTGATGTATATGTCAGACAGTACACTATTCCAAACATTCATTGAAAAAAAAAGAAGTAATAGAACCGTTCAGTTCCTTATCGTGTTCAAAAATTCGAATTCTCAAACCTTGACGAAAAGGGTTCCCCGAATTTAGGTTCAAAATTTAATTGAATATTATATATTCCTCCAAATTACCACTTTACTATACTGAAAGTATGGAAATTCGCATCTAAACGTATATTTTAAATATTTATTCAGCAGAAATTCGGCGGACTACAATGCCGAACTTCGTCGAACTTCGCGAATTATACCGTTTGCTATTGCCGAATTTCGTAGAAAATTTTATTTAAAATGTTGAAGTACTCCCCGGTTTTTGGTAAAGGAATGGTTTCAGATTGAAGATTTGGAGGAGTTTCTAAATTATAATTAAAAATGTATTAGAAATTCGCCGACCCCAAATGGAAAAATTCGAACTTTTCGCAATTCAGGATGCCGATTATTTAAAATATTAGGAACTGTCATAATGTTGCAGTCGTTTTGGATATGAAAATTATGAAAATTATGATTTATTGTACTATTTTGTTTACAAGTAGTGTATTTCATTTGATTACATTTTGTCGACAATACAGTTACATATATTTGTACTTTATACCTAACAGATAGCAACAAGGTACAATCTGATGGTTGGTAACTCATGTCTCTTTTCTAGTTATTGATGTTCAGACTTTTTGTATTAGAAAGGACATAGAAAAATTGTTCTATATCGCTTTACGAAGATAACTCGAAGAAAAATCAGAGATTAGGATCATTTTAAATAATGTGTGTCCCATTATACATACACAACTAAGTACAATTATAATTTTTAATTAAAAGTAATCATATAAGTTTGTTACGACAATTTTGATGTATTATTGACGTCAATTAAGATATGAATCAAAGACCTTATCTATTCATGATACTTGTAAATAGAAATAATAATACAAATTGATACAATCGAACGGAACAGTTTTTTTGATGCCAAGAATCAAATACTTATTAATATCGTCGAAGACAGTTCCAATTTAGTATTTCATAAATTCGTTAGTTATATATTTATGGAATACCCTTCGACTTTCGATAAATTTCAATCCTCCCACTCCCACTCCTACCTCATCGCACCATGACGGACAAACTAACCGAATCTTCGCAGGCGGTCTCCCTCCCCCGAAAAAAATATTGCCGGGGAGATAGACTTCGAAGAAGAAAATCCAGAATCTATATGGGAGTCGGAACCAATATTTATGCAATACAAGCTATACAACTTCAGGACGAAGGTCAACAAACTCGAGAATGAATTTGGCGTTTGCTGTAAGTTCAATTTCATTTCATCCAATTTTTTAAATGTTTACAGTATATATTCTAACCTACTGTTCAGCTGGTGGTCCTGTTGTCATTCAAAACAAGTGTACCGCTACTGAAATCCCTTCCAAGAAACGCCGTATTTCTCAATCTACATCTGTTAAAAGTGAAGATTCTTCAATTGATCACGATGATCTACAAGAAGGCTGTATTGGTAGAATCTACCAACTGCTGCATTTAATGAAGGAATGGATCGACCCGGGAACAACTACGAAACGTGTAACTGTAGCAATTACTCTCCCTTCAGGAGTTGGGAGGAACGTTTTTCAATACGTGTAGTGGAAGGAAGTAGAGAGCTGGAGTTAACTGTAATATGGCCACAGATTCTGTGTGACGTGCAGTTGTTGCACAAGAGGTGGTTGACTTAGGACGGTATTCTGCGGCTTGAATCAAATCACCCTAAATTACTGGGTTTTGAACTTTTTTAAAGAAGTACAGGGAGAAATGTAATGAAGCTGCCGAATCGACTGCTAGTATTTGCCTACCATTCCCAGTCCAGACGCATATTCAATCTAAAGTAATCTTAGAGTGACGGGACAATACGGCTCGAGTTATTTATTTAGACTTGAAGGCACATGAGGATAATTAAGGTCTTCTTTCCAATTCGAATAATGTATGGCATGCAAAAAATAACTTACATCTTGTATTGTTTTTACGCTTCGAAAACAACAACATACTGATAATTTCTAAACATTTTCTTGGCAAATTGAAAAATTATATATTTGATTTCAAAAATTTAAAAGTATATATTTTATTGTTGTATTCGAATTTTACTGCACTCCCCGGTAATGATCGTTCATTTATGGAAGAAGCGGGGTGAGGAAAGAAGCGATTTTTGTAGTTTACCCGTTCTATTTTAAAAATTATTGTAATAATTATTATTGGTGTCCTACTGTAATTGTGAACTATACTAAATGAAAGCATTAAATTCCTTCTATAAATGTAATGTTTATATAATGTTTATAAATTTTCTATAATTTTTCATTTATAATTTTTTACAACAGGCACATTACAAAAATTCTTCTGTAATTAAAACGATAATAGTAAAACGAAATGATATTTCGTTTTAGAAACAGTCGACCACGGACAACAAAATTAAACAGTTTAAGAACCACGCGAGGAAGCAGAAACCGGAGAGGCTGCCTTCCTTCTGCATCAAATCAAACGTAAGTCATCACTGAATTCTTATTTTACTTTTATGAATTGCTATTTCCAAATAATTTTCTGACATACTGATCAACCTTTTGTCTTCAACGTGTTTGAAACTAAGTGGAGAAAGACGCACGACCTTCCGTCGGTCGACAGCAGCTCGTGGCGCTGAAGACGTCTTTATGGAAGAACCTACTGCATCAGACAACAGCTCCTTTTGCAGGAATAGACTTTAGTCCGTACAGTACTTTCGAGAGGAAAGTCGGTCGGTAGGAGACCCTCCTCGTATCGGAGCTGGTTTACATAAATTAATTTGGATGTCATTTGGTGAAATGTTTTCTTTTACTAGCATGATGCTTCTGGATTTTGTCCTGGTGGATATCTGACCGTTCTTTTCTCTAGGTCTTTTGGAATTTTTTCCACCACGGCATCCACGATTGCTATCCAACGTATTGTCCAACTCAAAATACCTTTTTCAATACTTTCTCTACCCTCTTCGAGAACAAGAGATTTCCATGATGAGCCCTCCTTAATTTTTGGAGAGCGACCCTACGTGTCCTATTGCTACAACTTCCGGCATGAGACAAGTCATCTAAACAACGGCAGAGTTCTTTATAGTCTCGAGAAAACTTTCATTGCTCAAAATCCACCCATAGTAATCATGTGGTACTTCGGAAGATGTGGTAAAATGAACACCACTGGTACTGGGAGTATTAGATAAAGACGATTCGGCTACGACAGGGGAAGATGGAGATGAATAATTATTTAAAAGTGGAGTAGAAGGATAAACCTAATTGATGATCGGACGAAGAAGTTCATCATCGAAATTTGATACTTGCGTGCCGGGTATGCGTTGTTGTCAGAGTACTGGTCAATGTATTGAGAAAGAGGCATGTCACGCAATGATGCAGGATTAGTTAATTCAATGCGTGCCGCGGTTCTTCTGCACATTCGTAATAAAACAACTAATAGATGCACCTCCTTTGTAGTTTTTTGATAGACTCGTTTCAAGGTCCTTCTAGCACGACCTTTCTCATTACCGAAAACAGCAGAGATTATGTATGTTCTAATTTAGTATGTTACATTGCGCAAATGAGTTGTTTGTTTGTTAATAATGATACATCGGTTGAGGTATACATAGTGTTTGGTGTGGTAGGTCAAGAACGGTAAGAGAATGGAGAGTGAAAGAGAATGTTGGTAGACTGATAGTGTTATAATATCTCACCAAACATTATCATATTGGAATTTTAAATGCTATTGTAATTCTGCATTTAGCTTTAATTACAGCGATGATCATGTTCAATTATTCTATTCATTTTCACTTTCCCCCTCATCGTCCTCATATTCAAGTGAAGATGACGGAATGGTAGTATCTATGATATTTTGATCATTAATGTTGCTTTCGTTATAACTTTCATGAATGATATCAATCGGAGAATCACCATTGAAGCACGGAAATGGTCCATCAATTGTCCGGAAATGTAAAATAACGCAATCTACAACTCCACCGAGCCAACCACATATAACGGAAGCAAACGTTTGCTTACGAAGTGATATAAAGAAGTTGATATGGGAAGGATTTTTGAATTCAATTGTGAAATATCGTTGTTTTTCCTCAGTCTTGTGATAGTAACTCCATTTCGTCCCATCGTAAGCTCAAAGTTTAGAAAATATTTATCGTTCGAGAGATAGTTCCGGAAGGGACCAAGGGCTTTAATGAGAAGATTTGAAGTTGCTGTTGGAAGAAGATTCTTAAACCTTTCAGAGGATTCAATCGGTACTTTACCACCTTTCATAGATTTTATTCCGATTTCTTCTCCAGTCTCGTCCATTGATGCTGAATCTTCCTAGAAGCCGTCGATAATTGAAGTCATTATTGCATCTGAACGAGGTAGAGTCAAGGTACTAGAAGTGTCCATTTCATTCAAAGTAATCCGTCAAAACTGTACCTTGGAATCCCTCGCAGGCTGGTTGCGGAACAGTACATAAACTCCCTCCGATTCCTCTAATGGATGAAACGAAGACCGTTCCGAACAAAGTTTATGAAATGTAGCTTTCCGCCACCGTGAAGTATCTCTTGTTCCACATGGAAAAGTATAATACAATGTTTTGAATGATTCTGCCATCTCTTCTGTTTTCTTTTTCTGAAACCCATCAGTTCCGGTCTTTGGTCTCGATGCTAAAATTGTTGTATATCCAAGACAACTAAACGAAGACATCCTTTGCAAGTTTCTTCCTCATTGGTACAGCCTGCCTGCACACAATGTCAAAGCGACGAATAATACTAGAGTTATGAGATGTACATTGGAACAAACTACGTTCTAGATCCACCGATGGCAGTACTTGCATACTATTACGAAGAATATGAACAACACTCTGACCAATAATGTTTGAAATTGCTTCCGGTGTTGACGCATATAGAGTTCCTTTTCCAGATTCATCTATTGGACATAATGGGATATGGAGGGACTTTACAACGTACCCTCCTTCTTCTATTACCATTGTAACAGGAAATGGACATACTGTTTCATGTATTTCCATATTGTCCTGGAGAACTGTTTGTCAGAACTCTTTCAACTTTATACATCTTCCTCTCCAGTCTCTCCGCTTGAATTAGTCTAACATGCTTCGGGCCCTATTCCAGTTCAGAGAACAAATCCTCACCACTTGATTCACAGACTTCATTGCTGAACTCCTGTGCGTACTTCGACATGTTGTCAACAAATTTTTGTACAAATTTTTGAACACCTATTGGAACATTTTTCTCCCTCATTTCTTGGCTGATCATCTCTCGTACGTCTTTTACATTACGAAGCCCCTTAGATTTAGATGGAATACTGTAAGAAGATCTAGAAATTGTCTCAGAAATCCTATTTTGGACACACTCCATCTCAACATGGGTACGTTTCAGGTCCTTCCCCATATTTTTACATTTCTCCTTCCACAGACGCAAAGATGCACACAATTCCTGGCTGATTTGCTTCGATGCCTCCAATTCCTTCTCCATTTCGTCGTAGGACTCGGTGCTGATAGTTACAGTGGCAGTTATGTCTCGGGGAACATCGTCACAAACTACATTACCAGTTACCGTTGTAGATCTGTCTCGTATAATTTCATCACCTACTACGCTGCCAATGGATTGATTATTTCTTCTTTTCCGAAGAAAAAGGCTGCCTATTGTAACATAGTTTAGAACTATACCTTCTGCGTGTCCTCTATCACTAACATGGGAGGGAATTTAGTAATGAAAAACTTCATCATCACTACCTTCAACATCATCTTCATGTTACCTGTCATTATCCTCTCCATTTATAACCGCATCTTCAAGTACAATCCTATTTGATGTTCTAGTTGCAACAAGCAAACGACCTTCTTCAATTTCATCAGCGCAACCTGGATCACTAATAATGGTTGGAACAACATCACGTGAAACGTTTGGACCACGGGTTTTACATTCTCTTTTCTCAACTACATCACCTCTACATTTACTTCTCCGTGCAATCAAATCTTCAGCAGGAATCATTTCATTTTCATCACTCACAAAAAACGGAGTCTCTTTGTACAAAATTACCAACGCTGTTCCTTCTTCTATTTCGACGAATAATTGAGTCATCAACTTCCAATGATTTTCCTTGTTCTGTCCGACGTTTTTCAGGAACAATTACTTCTTCAACGACATCTCGAGTTTTACCTTTCACAACATTGTCACAAACACTCCTTCTTGTTCTTCTAGAACGATAAACGCTACCGCGATATTCCAATGTCCGCTGTGCGTCAGGATTTCCAGAAACGTGCCCATATTTATCTCCACCACGACGGAACACACGCGTTCCACAGCTCGGAATAGCACCTGCATCTCCAGTTCGTTTTCTCACATTCATTCTGTATCTTTCCCTCTTCTTGGAGCGATTCGGTTAAAGAAGATCTATATTATTGCGAAACAAAGCTTGCTTGAAAAGAATAAATAGAAGTCAAGAGAATATGAAGCTCTTTATAAATGAAATCAATTATCAATTTCGAGAAAACTTCAAAAGTGAACGATATAATTTTGAAAAAAGAGTCGTTTCAGTTTTCCACGTCGATTTAATTGCAAGTAGGAGACGCAACGTTGAGATTTTATAATCATATCAACTACTTTTCGTACTCGTATTACTCAACCTTAGGACGATAAAATTTATTAACGTAATAGATCGTTGGGATCCATCCATCTTAACCACATCTGAACGTTTCATATTCCTTCCGTCTACTGAGAGACATAGAGAGCTTTGTAATTGCCATGTTTCCTCGGACAAAATGTACAATTCCACGTATTGAATGAACAGGGAACAGTTCGTATTGTTTCGAAGACATAGTCTTTTCCAACTCTCCTTCATTTCGTTTCCAACGAATACGGACAGAGTTCAAAGTCTTGTCTATTCCGTCCAATGTTAGATCCTTGTTCGAAAGAACGTCATAGTATTGGAGAAAAGCCAATTCGTGTTCATGTTAGGTGCTACAAACTGGACATTGGGTCCAACCATGTATCTTACATTGAGAACTACAGTCAGGTCCTATTTGAATGCACACAAATGCCAGTGTCTGAGCAATCCATATTCTCATGTGCCCATTGGGTGTCGGGGAGTTCTCATCATTATCCCCTTCTACCATAATAGAATCAAGATGTGGTATTGTATTATTATAAAAACTTCGTTTTGCAACAATGAGATGTGAAATTATGTAGTTTGTTTACGTACAACATTCAACGGTATCCCAGCTTCCTTTATATGACCTCTCAGTAGTTTCACCAACTGTGTCATACCAACTTCACCTATGACTTCAATTAATTCTCTCATAAATTCACAATGTTTTACAGAATTAGTTAAACCGTTTCTATTGCTGTAGAGACGCTTTGTAGCAGTTTTATGTTCTATAGATTTCACAGACTTTCCAAATTGTACTAAGAAGGCTGCATCTTCCTTCACAGCTTTAAAATCTTCTTACGTTCACCTGCTTTGGAATAGCAGATACAGCTCTCTTGCTAAGGCGTTTTGGGATGTAATTTAACTCATCTTGTTTACGAATAGTCTCCCTAATTGCAGATTGGGAGCGTTTCAAGGTTAGTGCTTAGGCATTTTTAAATATTTTATGTGACTTTTCGTACATCGAACCTGTTAGATATCTAAGACCTCCAGTAAGACTCATGTCGAAGACAAAATGATCAAGCATCTATGCCATTTCCTTTTTCCCATGTTTGCATACTGGTATTTACCAAACGTCTTGACGCCAAGAACCTCAAAATCATTAATTAATTTGATTAATGTTTTTAGATTTTCATCACTCCATGTTGGACTCCTATTCCTTCGCCAACTAAAGTTTACAAGATCAACAAATTTGACGAAAAAGATGTCACTGGTGCTGTACTGAAGTCTCTGCAACATGTATCAACAATTGCAGCCAAAAAAGGAGATACCATATCGATTCATTCGTGGTCTGCTGCTTCTAGCATACCTACAATACTATCCTCAGTGAACAGATCTGATAGACGACCAGCTGTTAACCCTTTCGAGAAATCGACGTGGAGTTTATGCATGGGTGAGCTGCACTGAACCTCTGGAAGCAAACAATTAAGAAGAGATAAAATGGACTTCTTAATAAAAGATATATTTCTCCCCTCCATGGAGATAGTTGTTATTGACCTGCTAACCCTTTTGTCGTCTTTTAGGTACAATAAAGTACACTCTTTCAACAACTTCGAGACACCCAGTGAGATACTATGCATAGGTTCAAAACCAAAGATTGCATATGTACCAACTGATGGATGTATAACAACAAACGGAAACAAACTAAGGACAGGTGGTACAGGTATCATGGAGAAGGTTATAATTCTCGCTTGCAACATCATCGCTCCAGCTTGTCAAGGCTTGCAACATTTGAAGGGTGTGAGATACAGAACTTTCGGCGAAATTTGTAACACAGATCAGAGCTTCTTTACCAACTAAACATCTGTAGTATAGAGAAGTTGTGTTAGTGTTCCGATTTTTGGTCAACCTATCCTCCGCTTCAGGAATATCAGCTACATTAGAAGACAGAATAATGTGACCCCGAAGTTTCTTGAAATCTGCTGTCTGGAATGCCACCCCTTCCATCGCCACTTTCATTAGTAGTTTAAATATGAATTCAATACTGTCGTGTAGAGCTAGCAAAATGTCTTTTCGATTACCTTTGATTTTTGTTTTTTGAGTTAAATCTAAGGATATGAATTCAATAGGGAGGTATCCAATTATTGGTTCCCCAAATGAAATGATTCTCCGTCTCCACTCTTCTTTGAAATTGAAAAGCGTCAAGTGAAGTGGATAAAACTTCAATGCAGACGTCTTTAGTGATGCCTGGGATTTGTCACTGTATATCTGTAACATTGCTATAACTGATTTCTCTCCATCAGCATCAAGATTAAGCCACGGAATGGTTATAACATCTGACATCTTTATGATTGCTTCTGCTATTTTGGCCGTATTCACACCCAATTCTGAGTTGATAGGATGACTGAGAATTGTAACACGATCAGGATATTTTGTGAAAAATTTGTCTCTACTAACGTCCCTAACTTGACACCGTAAAGCATCAATGGGTTCCCTCCAATACACCTCGTAGCCAATCCCCTTTCATGACAATTTATTCTCTGCCTTAAAACACTTCTTAAACAGATTATCTCTCGTTCGTCGTTTCACACATTCGAGAATATCGTCAAAATTCTTGTAAACTGTATTGAACTGGTCCAACTTGCCCCTATATTTCTTGAATACTGAAAGTAGTTGATTACAGGCATTCTCTCATATTGTTTGACTAAGAGAGAATAATTCATCTATTATATAATTCATATCAAGATTTCCTTGACTATTTTCAGCGTCTGACTCAAGTAGTGGATCTTGTAAATCTTCCGGCATAGTTTCTGCGATTGTAGACATGTATTGTCTGTTATCATCAGCATTTTCATAGTTCAAGTTAGTAGTGATTCGATCAACTGGAATTCTATCACCAATTCCACCAACTTGTTGTGATGGAGGTAGCATTTCACGACGGCGTGTATCCCTACGTATATCATTATGCTCCAAAGCTTCATGGCTCATGAAAATATGTGTGTCCAATCCATGTTTGGTTGAAGAAGAAAAGGCACAAGGTGTATGGGAACATTTATATAGTAGGGTGGACATACTTGTGGCAGATTTTAAGGATGTATAAAAACATCCTTATGTTACCAATTCCGAATGTCAAAATTGGTAACATATCATTTCAGGAATGAAAAAAGAATTCGGGAGAACAAATTAATAAATTTTGCCCGTTCTCGAAATATTTCCGTTTCCCAAAACTGGAGACAAAAACTACAGTATAGTAAAATGTTAATTTAGGAATATGGTACATTTTATTGATACACTACAAAATCATTTTGGAATTTTTTTTACATGTCAAAAAATTAATATTTTTTCGGCCACTCAAAACTTTTTCGAAACATTTCGGAAAAGAAAGATACAGAAGGTGTCACCAAGTTCAGCGGATAAGTGTTTATACGTGAGACACGCGCGAGGCAGATTAGAGATTGAAATAATGGTATACGTGGATGATAACCTGGTAATGAGTAACAATGATAATACCTTGGAAAGAATAAAAGGATATTAAAAGCTAGGTTTAAAATGCAGGACATGGGTGAAATTTGCTGATTTTTGGGTATGAACATAAGTAGAAGAGGAAATAATATACATGTATCTCAAAGTTCATACATTAATAAACTACTAAGCAAGTTTAATATGGTGAATGCTAAAAAAAGCAAGTGCCATGGCAGTATGAGAAGACTTTTACAAGTTTCCTTACTCTACGCCGGGAGATGAAGCAAAGTATTGTCCTTATCGAGAACTTATTGGAAGTTTATTGTATTTAAGTTATTCACGAGGCCTGATATTGCACTTTCGGTTTCAGAACTGGCACGTTATGTCTCAACACCTAGGGACTCACACTGGAAGGAATTTAAAGGATTAGTACGGTACATCAAGGGAACGATAAATGCTGGAATTTTCTATTTTGATAAACGATCGCCAAGCGAAATACATTGCTACGTTGATGCGTCATGGGCGAATGATATCGCGACGAGACAATCAACTACGGGAGGAATGATGCATTGGAAATCATGTGGTGGATTGGACTCCAAAGCGACGATCATTGATTGAGTATAGTACCGCAGAGGAGGAGTATATAGCAGCAGACTCGGTTGCTCGCATGGTTGTATGGTTCAGGAGCTTTCTGGACGGTTTTGGGATTAGACAGGAAAGTCCTTCTATACTACATGAGGATAATTTGGGGTTTATTGTGTTGTCGAAGGAAGAATGAAAGTGTATTTCATCGAAGTATACCATCTTCCGTTATCACTATTCAATTGAGGAGGTACAGGAATGGGAAATAGGTTTAAGCTACGTCGAGACTGAGGATCAGTTGGAAGATTTCTTGACCAAACCACTACCTACGAATCGCTTAAAAGAATTTATTAATCAAATGATGAACAATAACAATGTAGTGAGTGAGAGATTTTTGAGTAGATGAATCATCACGGATTGTATGGGATGAACTGGTTAAGTTGATTAGCGTTACGTTGGTTCTTTTATGGTTCTTTTCGTTATGTTTATGTTTATGTTTTCTCTTTTGTTTGTTTTCTTGATTAGTGCTAGGTTTTGATGATACTATTGTTGAGCAGGAGAGTTGAAATTAGTTATGATTATGCGTTTGTAATGCGGTCAATGTATGAGGCATTACATTTCTGTACAGATAAGATCATGTTGTACAGGTAAAACGTGTATAATGCAGGATATTTCATCTCACCGCCATCCTTCAGATGAGCCCGTCGAAATGAAGCAACAGACGTCTTCATAAAAATATCATACCTGATTTTGTGCTATATAAGATAAGTCAAAGGTAAAGCTTGCCAGAATAATAAAAGAGATACCTTAATTTCAATTCAGTTTTTAACATTTTCAGATAGCCAAAATGGCGTGTTATGAATATGAGTACTGTACAGGAATACGTAGTAGTACGCAATAGTGGCGATTAATAGTTTTACTATCAATATACAGAATAAAACTCCTATGCAATACTGTCCTAATAAATTGCTCAACGCCCAGAGAATTAAATTGGGAATAATAATATGAGCAACATCACATCATATCGTGTTCGATAATAGCATAAATATAATAAGTTAATTCATAGTTTTTAGATAATAATAAAATATCATGATAATTATAAGCCAGTACAAAAATGACTCGATTAGAAAGGAGAAAGTCTCACACTCCCTCCATTGCTGTATCTCATATTTTCAGATGTTGTAGAATATCAATGTATGCATTCGAAAAATGTGAGGGGCCTATAGTGTAATCAATTGCTTACAGTGCGCTGAATTTACTGTAAGATATGGGTGTATGTTGAATTGATTGATTCTACTGTACTGAGTTTATGTTGATTGAATAGACACTAGTGAACTCCACGGTGAGACGTAGCTAGATGTCAAATGTCTATAAATAGGATAACAATACATTGTTGACAAAAATAAATAAATACAGTTACCTTTTCCCATACGACTTTCAATTATCTTTACCTACCCTGTGCTCAGATCAACACGGTCAAGCAACTGCTCACAACTGGTCAATAATCAGCAGCAAGATACAAGTATCAAGTCAATGTTAATAGCGGTGGTTATTAAATTTCGTCGGCGAGAACTATTGCAATAAATTGCATTAGTTCATTTTATTTCAATAACACCTGGCCCGACTAAAGTTTTTCGCTGTAGCCAAAACCAAAAAATTGTTGTTGGTTTCATTTATTTTTCGAAGCCCATGTACGAAAAATTAGGAGTATGACGATAAAAAGCTCCGTTGCCAAAGACCTCCATTTATTATGAGAACTTTTTTTATTTCGAAAACTCTTTTCGATCTGAAAATGTCCACCACATATGGAATTAATTCACTGTACATACGCCCCCGTAACGCATGTATCCTATTTTTATGCGATAAAAGTTACATGCAGGAGGCTCCTGGTGTACCTTGTTTCGCTGAACGACTGTTTGGGTGGGACTAATGGCTGAAATTTGAAACGTTAGCTCCTACCCAACATTAAAATGCTGTAATTGATAATGGTAAAAATGAGGTGACCAGAGGTGAAAAGGCGAAGGGCACGACCGGCAAGTAGAACAATTATGAAGATACATAAATATTACTCATGACTTAGTGGGGTGAAAGATGAATTCCTCTAATTAAAACTGTAAGTGTGCAGTAAAATTATTGGCTGTTTTGTACCAGAAATGTGACCTTTTCTCTTTGAAGAAAGAATAAGAACCAAGATCACTTCTTCTCAGAATATAAATAATTCGATTAAAGCATTGAAGATCTCCTCCAAAAACGTGTCCATGTTTATGAAAATTCTATGATCGCTGTCATAGTAATTTTTTATGACAATCCACTTTACGAAATAAAGATTCTGTTCCTACTCTACGCACGCTGTTGACATTAGTTGTTAAATCTCTACTTCAGTCTTTCATTCTCAGTTCTACAGTAACTAAAATTCACCCCTTTTTCTCGGTTGATCCTTAGTTATGGGCCCAGGAACAATTGGCAACACACCCTCTCGTCCAAAGTTCGGATGGGACATTGAATCTACCCCATGGACTGGACTGATGGTCGCGGTATCCAAGAAGGCTATGCCCGGTCCGTCAAACTTTGGTCTCAATTTCACGATAAACTATCCGACAACAACCCCAACAAAATTCCACCCGATCTTCGTGGTATCTGTTTAAAATCACAACTATTTGGAAGAGCATATGATTTATGTTCTGGAATATCAGATGATGTTATTGGTTCGGATGAAGGAGCTGCTGCGATTGTTGCAGTAATTCACATTCGTGATCCTCTAAGTGTAACAATTTCTGTTTTTAATGATTTTGAAAGCTTACTCCTTATTAAACGTGGTCAAAAAGAATCATACATTAATTATGAAGCTCGTTTTTCATCAAAAGTAGCACGTCACCATGCTCATGGAAAAACACTCGAGTTGAACAATTCAATTCCGGCAATGATGCTACTGTCTGGTTCATGCATCGATGATGCGCAAAGGATCCCAATTTTGTCATCAGTATCCTCTGGGAGTTCAATTAGTGCTAGAGACTCAAATGATGTGATTGTAAAACAAATTTCGTATAAAAAAGTCGCTTCTGTTCTACGTCCGTGTGACGCCAAGAATGGTCAGAACAGCAATAATTTTATATATGTGGCAAATACGGCTTACATTGGAAATCAAAGTACGGCATCCATTAAACGAAATTGGAGTAAGTCCAATAAAAATTGACAAAAACGCCCTCAAATGACACCGGGTGAGTTTCGTGCTTACAAACTCAAGACGAGATGCACGGATTGCGATAACCACGGTTATTGGGCTACTGAACATCTAAAAGACGAGACTATTAAAAATGTGCTTCCTTCGATACGCCCAATAATAATAATAATAATAATAATCAGATTAATAATCAGCCTAATAATCACAATAATTATAACAGTGGTAATCATAATCACAACCACAATGTTGTGTCTTTTACAGCAAGTCTGGTTGCAAATACAGTATCAAAGACCAACCAAATTATTTCAGGTCCACTTGTAGACGATGGAGCACCATTCAGTGCTATCGCCATGACGGAGCTGAGACTCTTCCGTCATGTTGGACCAAAATTCTCGATTCAATTAGATACTGTTCCTGCAGCTCTCAGTTACTATAAATGGTGGAAATTTGGAACGGGTTCACATTCAAGTGAAAAACGTAGAATAAATGGTAGTATAAATATTACAGTGCTATCAAACTTAAATAGAACGGTGTTAATAAGACATAATGTTGTTGAAGGATCATCTCAATGGGTAATTGGTCGTAATGTTACCCGTGCAAGTGATGTACTGCATTATTCTGGTAGTAAAATCCTAATGCCGTCCGTAAATGGGATTAGAGCCTCTATTGGGATGGTTAATGATGGTGTACATTCCTACATCGTGATATCGCGATTTGAGATGGCAAAATCGTCATCATCAATATTAACTGGACACACTTGTAGTCCGGAGCTGGTATACTGTAGCCCTATGACATCTAAGCCAATCAGGGCTCGCCATATGGCCGGGCCAACAAAAGCACAAAAAGCGGCACCGCCACAAAGGGCGATG
>JAULBU010028410.1:0-17196 GCA_032358235.1 Odonthalia washingtoniensis
CCGGTAATACATATGGTCGGCCAAGCCACCGACTTTTGGGCAGCCCCTCCTCTGAAAAACCAGTCAGCATCGGAAATATGTCGATTAATACAGGGATTGTGAAACCTGGTATACTTAGGGCCTCCCAACTACCTTATCTTTTACCAAGGTTCGAATTATGTTTCAAAATAACTGAAGGGAAATATGGATGCCAGCGGTATATCTATTGATGAAGCCCCCATTGAAACCCCAGGCACACTTGGAACAGTTAAAAGGTACCATGCACCGTTGCGTGCAGTATATGAACGGATTATATAGGATATTAAAAAGGAAACTGGCTATAACAAATGCCTGAGGATGGCTCTCTTCTCCATAAACGCGACCATCGGACCAGAGTGACTATGTCCCATTTTATTGCTATTTGGATCTTCACCATGGCCAACTTGAACATCCCATTCTATCTCCCAGATCTACAGGGCAAGATAAATAGGCTCAGCAATGAAGGAGATCGAAATATAACAGACAAATTGCCGCCAACCTTTCGGACTGAAATATCCTGGCGGCCCAAGGGCCAAGGTATCATTTTTGGTGTCCAAAAGGCCAGGGTATCATTTGCGAACCTCCATGAATTACCAACCGGCTCACCAGTTCTAGTATATAGACACGTTAGGGATGAATGGGAGGGACCACACTCTTTTAGGAGTATTAGTGATAAAACGGCCGTCGTCTAAATAGCGAGAGGAAGAAAGATCTACAGATAAACATGTATTGAACTCTGGATAAATCTGAACTGGGAAGAAGATAGAATAAACAAAAACAGCGAGCTTACCAAGATGATACATGATGAGAATATCGTAAAAAGAGGCGATAAATATGAAACGAATAATACGCATGATTGTAAGCATGACGACGAGAAAATTGGGAGAATGAAAAAGGTCGGGTTACTCTCAAGTAACAACGTGAACGAGGAGATAATCAAATTCCACAACGAAGAATATGATGAGAGTAAGACACCAGGCAAGAGCACAAAGAAATAAAAGGAAATATTGGTAGAATTTGTCGAATCGGTCGAATCAAGAAAGAAGAAACTATCCGGCCTCGTCTAAAATGGAACCTTCTTATCCATAAGCCGTTCGCCTATACCGCATGATGTTATGGTATTCGGTTCCTGCTTCGTGAATGAGCTCAAAAGAGCAGAGAGAGACTTTCGAAAGAAGATAAGACTCGTTGCTCAGAATTACTGTGATGAAGTGGCAACCAACATATATCTACCACAGCGCCAAAACTTCAACGCTCTTCTCAGCACTGGCGATGAGTCTGGCCGCATCAATGACTAATATGAGCCCATTTACAAGAGACTTCACGACAAGCTTACGTCCAGATTGAATCAATCCTAGATCTTGATGTGTATATTTCGGCACCCAAGGAAGTAGGATTACACGCAGAAAAGGTGTTGCAAGTGTCCAGGTCTTTGTACTGGATACCAGAGAGCGGTTTTAACTGGTATCTTACGTTTCTAGTCCACCGCCTCGGATGGTTGAACATAGTAAAATCCAAGACAGATCCTTTCCTGCTAGTACCTCCCGAACAGAATGAACTTGTGAAGCCCGTCATATAACAAGTCGATGATTCATTTACTATGGAAATGGCGGAGTTCCTAAAGAAACAAGAAGCAGCCTCGAAACAACTTAAAATCAATGAAACAGTCCTATTATCCGAAGTACCAACCTCATTCAACGGAATTATGGTGAGAAAAACAACAGATGGATGCACAACAATTACCAAACCCTCCAAAATCGACAAACTATCAAACCCCGAAAACCAAAAGTCAATAGCAAGCCAACGTGCCTTATCCCAGTACATTGGAGTCTGCACCAGACCAGAGGTATGCGCCAACATTCAACTTATAGTCACGGGAACCGAAGATACCACGTCAGAAGAATTCAAGACGGTGTTGAAAATCATAGCCCACATGAAGAGAATAAAAGACTTCTACCTGACATATAAAAAGCTAGAAATGGACACAATGAGACTCGTCGTTATCACGAACCCACCATTTGAAAATGCGAGACACATCCGCAGCCAATTATGATTTATCATAAGATGATCGACGAAGATTGAAATGAAAATTTCCTCCAATACGGATCCATCCATTGCCGAAGAGTAACACGCTCTATTTTTGCTGGAGAAATACAAGCGCTCGTGCTAGGTTTCGATAACGCATTCGTCCTCATAGAGACGTTGAAGGAATTATCAGGAAGAGATGTGCAGATGGATGCTTACGGGGATACTCGCTCGGTTTTCGACGTAATCCCAAAAGACGAGAGCACGGCAGAAAAGAGACTGTAGATACATCGTTTTGCGGTACGCCAATAGTACGAAAACTGGGAATTAGATCGCATTGGATGGACAACGGGCATCCATAACGCCGTTGACGCATTACCAAAAATCGCAGCTTGCTCGCCCTCACAATTATTGACGCTGATGACGAAAAAAAAGTTGAAAATGGGTCCAATCGGATGGGCATCCATCAACAGCGAGACACGCATGATCTGAAAAGAAAAGCCGCTAATGTTGATTCTATGGACTAAAACAGTTCTATCACGTAATAAGGGTTTAGTCTGCAGCAGGGAGTAGGATCGACCCGACGGCGGTGAATTGACCAATGAGGAAAAGGGGGAGTTATACTGACAGAACGAAGATAGAATTGAGTGTATGGTGACACATGTACGAATACAGTCTGCATACATCATTACAAAATTCACTTGAATTTGTGTATAACGGCACAAACTACTGTACTGGGACAAAACCCCTCATGTATCAAATGAGGAACACAACCACTTCAATACTGTATACTGTAAACACATTTTTGAATGACAACTTACCTCAAGAACGACAAAACGAACTGTATTTATGCAGACTCAAAGTGGAGGAACTAAAAATACACTTAACGTTCGTACACTTCATAACAGAATTAACATGAACCCAGGAAACCACTGTGATGCCCCACCTGGAACCGAATATCACGTCGAAAGGGCACACAGTATCACTGAAATATGATAATTGCGTCGCGTGTTAGGAAAATCGCAACTGTAGCCCGGTAACAGGGCTGGGAGATCCTCTTCGAACAAGAAAGGAATCGGTTCATCAAACCCTCACGGCCAATCAATTAATTGGTACATCAGGATTTGAAGAGCAAACCGTTCACCAATCAGGTTAGCGGACAACGGACTTACAGGAAGCTGTAGAAACATTTACATTGACTTACTGTACAGTTCCACTTCGATTGAGACACGGTCCGTTTCAATTAGGACAGTAGAGAGACGGCTCAGGGCTACACGTGTCAGGTTACTCAACCAGACTACAGAAACAAATCAAAGCCACATTCGATAAATACAACAGTGTTTTGAAATCAATTCAAACATTCAACATCTCATTCCCCAACAGTTGTAAACTCCTTTTTCAATATGGAACTGAGAAACAACAGAACATGTCATCTTCAACCTCTACAGCAAAAATTCGCTACGGGAGAAAATTCAGCGTCTGAATCTGAATTCACTCAATTCCCGCTGTTTTTCTTTATTGACAGTTTCTTCGGTTTATCTTTCAAAGTAAACTTGAACTATAGAAATGTCAACTTCAAGAACTATCTGTAATGGTTGAGGTTCCATCACAACCCGATTTTAAAGAGAATAAGAACACGTTTGAAAACCAGAGCGAATGACAAATTTAAGCCTCTAAAACAATCGGTATTCGAGTCTATAGGATCTAATGATGACAAGGTCCTGGCAGAAATGGGTTTTTAGCAAGGCCTTCAGATATCCCGTGCGTCTCTATCTATATACATATATGGTTGTAGAGCTGAATTCACACTGCAAATGTTCACTGATTTGTTCACTGACAACTTTACTTGGACTGGATTTTTAGTTTGCCCGACATTCATTCACATGATCATCCAGTCAACTTTGTAAAGACAAGATGGAACCCATTCAAATCCAACATGCCTATCCCATCAAAGTTCTAATGTCTTCTCTTTTACGACATAATTTAATTTGTATCCGAGACAATGTAGATAAAACATTCTAAGACGCGGAATAGAAATATTCTCAGCATAAAACAATTCACGGCTACTAGAATATGGTTTGTTTGTCAAACAATGTTCAAGGCGTGGCCACTACTGGCAACATCCATTGGCATTCCTCTATTCAGTACAATGATGACACAGTACATCTTACACAACTCAGCTACATCCAGATTCCAAGTTCGTTCTTCCAGGACGAAGTTTTTTCTCCAGTTGCTCCAGACAAAACATTTAAGGTGGATGATTAACCAGTCAATATCTACCAATTGGTGCCGAACAAGCTTGTAATAGAACAAACAGATTGGAAACAGCATTTCGTTACGTCGCATCTTCATGTCTTACCAACCTTCACTAAATATTGTGCAAACTTTCTATGTTAGACATCAATTACAACATGGAATAAACTCCAATTCTGAAACCTTCCTTCTTTGATCAAAGCAGTTCGGATTTGCCGCAATGCTTTTCTAGTATACCGTATCATGTCTCTGAGCCTCTCAACTTATCCTTCCCAGTTAGTAACACCATGTAATTTATCGTAGAAGTTGATGAGAACATTTTGCCTTCAGAGTAAACGGAAACAGATAATGGAAAGCTTGAAAGTTTACCGACTTCCGGACAATTGCAAATAAATAATAAGAAATTTAAGGTTCATGACAACGAAGAAATGGAAATATTCCCAGATCAATATTCGGATATCCCGACAGAAGTTAAGGAGGTATATGATGTCGAACCAGTAGCATCATATGAGCTGACTACAATGAGATTGAAATCAATGGAAGTGCAGAAATTATGTATGCAGAATCTCTGATCCTGCTATGCCTGCTCCTTTTAGTCCCTACTGACACATGAAGATTCTATGGGTGAGACTCTGCAAGATAATGTTCATTTTATTTTAACAGACCCCCCTTACAACATTAAATATATCAACGATTATCCAAAATTCAGATAACGATTAGTTCACTGTAGAAGAGATATAAATAATTGGTACATTTCTCAGAAACTGTTTTGACACCGGGAAGTCATGCGCACATGTTTTGTTCGGCAATGCAATTTTCTTTCTAAATTCAACATATGAAGTCGAATAAGGAATTAATCCCATTGAAAACCCCCGAACATGATGAAATTGGAAAAACACACAAGACTTAAATAAGTGTTTTCAGTGTGGTGGAAACACCGCTACATTACACAAAGACAAGAAGTTACTATGCATCAGATCCTATAACACCCTCTCTCACTCATCGCTCCGTGGTTGAACATGCCGTACACTTCTGGAAAAATGGTATGATATGGGATCACACTTTGAAAAGAATAAAATGTCGTTCTGAGTTCATTAATTCTGTTCATCCCGGAACATGTAATGAAATTAATAACATCCAAAGTGTTCCTATCAACGAAAATTTATTCCCTCAATCTCAGAAAAATCCTTCCAGTCGAAGACAAATGCTCCGACCAGATCAAAAGTCAAGACAGTGGATGATGGATATTATCCTCTAATTTACCTATCCTCTTGAGTTGTTTGTGGATGCATGCGCTGGTACATTTTCTGCGGCAATTTCATGTATGCTTCTTCCAAAATATAGGAAGTTTGTCTGTGGTGATATGGATTATAACTGTTTTGAATGCTTCTGGACACAACTATTTTCTAGTCAGGTTCTCAACCATGAATCCAAAATTGAAGAAGACCTACTTGAAGCACAAGAATATGTGATAAAGCTGGATGAAATTGTCGTGAAAAAGGAATGGATGTATGAGATATTTCTCCTGAACTTCCCACAGTTCAGACTGTCCCTAAGCATGTTCTTAACTTCATTTCATAAGCCATTGGGGATTCGTATTTGTATAACATCGGTGTTTCCATACCGTGGAACAAGTGGAAAATATCATGGAAGCGAGCACTTGATCGAATACCTACAAATATGTTACTTTCAATAGAAGCAGGGGCAGTTCGTCTTTCCCTAAAATCATCCACAATCCAACATGATGAATTTGGTCTGGTGGTTTTGCAGAAAAGGCAATGGATTAAGGTTTTCTCATTGGTCATTACTATGGAACTTTGGTATACGTAAATATCTGTGGAAGTCAATAAATTACAAAAACATATGGGGAGGGTTTACTTGTGGTATCTAAAGCGCAATTACTGAAATACAGCGCCAATTTTTCACATAAATTCAGACAAAGTGATGGATCAAAAAAGGCATGGATTGTAGCTGCCCTTTGGTGCATTAAAAGATACATTCATAATTTCTAATATCTCCTTGGACACAAAGCTTCGGCTAACGACAGATTAAATAATCCAAGAACTGCAAATTGCGCTCTAGTGGAAAATAAAAAGTTTAGAACTGATGCAGCTGAAACTTCTTACAAAACTTTGGAGATGCGTGCTTTATGTCCTATTGAAATTGGTCAAGAAATTTTCATTGATTACATTCCTGATTATTTTCATCATGTTAAAGAAAACTAGTACTTTTATTTTCATTTTTCGCGTCATATTATCTTCAAGTTGTCTCTTATTATGAACATTACATTAATCACTTATCACTATAAATACAATGAGTAAACTAATATGAATTATTTCACTATACACTATCATTTCCATGACAGCCTCCCATCGTACAAGTAATAATATCTACGTTATATTCTGAGAATATAACATAAACTTTATTTCTTTTCGCAAGTCTCATAATGGCAGGCTGTCATGTTACGGTACGATTACAGGCTGTCATTCTGAGAATATAAAACACATATGAGTACTTGTAACAGTACGCTAATTATATATATGTCCCATTCCTTTATGTTTTGTACAAATAACTTTGAGGATATATGTTCTTGTAATAATTTAATGTCTTTTCCAGTTTAAGAATCCGTTGCTGCGATAGTAGCAAGTGTCAAAACACCGAACTTTAACTAAATGTGTACTATCTACTAAACGTATAAGTAATTCAAATTTTCTTTTATCTATCCCAACTAATCTTGCTATTGTGTGTTCCAATACTCCATTTCAATTTCATCACCAAGTGACGGAAATTACCGCACATAATGTGGGGTAATATCGGTCACTTACATGCATGTATGACTTTCAATAGCCAGTTTGACCTAATATGATGTGAGCAACCAGACATTGTGATTACTGCAACACAACATGGACAGTTCGTACAAATAATGCTTGAACAAATCAATACAATTACCTACCCATACATGATTGTTCTTCACAATCATTTATGGGTAGGTGAGGGGTAATCAAGGTAAGAAAGGAAGCATCTGTATTACAGGTGCCTGCGTTTTCACAGTGAACTATATCGTATCGTAACCTATTTCCCACCCTTCCACACTTGAAGTACGCAAGAGTAGGAAATAGGTTTCTTTTTCCCTTCCCCAAGTTGGGGAAGAGAAAAACCAACAAATAATAACTAAATGTAACAAGTCGTTGCAACAATTCATACTGCCCAAATATGAAAAAGAATACATCCATCCACGACCCCGTGATGGTCAGGAAGTCATGCTATGCTTCCCAACCACCACAAGATCGCAAACGAGTTCCTACCTTTCGACACTTAGGGAAAACAAAAACTAAGAACTAAATATGAAAAAGTAGATCAGCGTTTACGACCTCGCGATGGTCAGGAATTCATGTTATGCTTCCCAATCTCCACAAGGTCGCCAACGATTTTCTACAGTTCCACAATTATGTGATAAAAGAAGTTACAACTAAAAAACTAACGACTAATAAATAATGACGGAAACGATTTTTTACCTTTCCTCGCTTTTTGAAGATGGTAGTTACAAGAATTCGTGGCATGGAAAGGAAGGGGATACAAAATTTCCGTAATGTGATGCAACCATTCCCTTAAATAGACATTTTGCAACCATTCCATGTACGTTGAATATTGTTTATGAAAACCCTTTCACCTCTTCAAATTATCGTAACAGTAATCTGAACTGATGAAAGGGTTTTCATAAATTGCACAAAGACGTGTTGACAACTTGAACATTTATCATACATATCCAAGTTGTCATCACATCGTCGGTTGTTTAGAATCATATCCTTATAAAATCCCTTCCATTTATCATTGATTTCAATTGCGTAATGTCCATCATTGGTTTGAACGTGTCCGTTAAGTAATGTAACGGACACAACAAATTTATAATCTCTCACGTATATGTTGAACATGTTCCATACATATCCAATTTGTCACCACTTCGATGAGTATTTAGAAGTATTTCCTTAACAAATCCCTTCCATTTCTCATTGATTCCAATTGCCTAATGTACATCAATGATGTGAACGTGTCCATTAAATCAAGTAACGGACAGGTTCCATTTATAATCTCTCACGTATATGTGAAGTAGTCTCTTTCAGCTCTTGAATGAAGGCATTCACGACGTACAGTAATTTCATTGCTGTCGGCTTTCCTATATTCCTCTCTGATATTTTGTATTGCTGGCAGTCATACACGCACTACTGTAATCACTGTCTTCATAAAATTGGATTAAAATGCTGTAACAGCAATGACCAAAATTGGGACCAACAGTTTTTTCAAATTATTTGTCGCAACTGCACGTAACTACAAAACACTCAATGTCCGGCCTTCACATGATTACCAGTTTTTGACAATATGAATGCCCGGCGAAAAACTACGATGTTGGAATGTCCATTCTACGAATGGCCCAAAGCGGACGTTCATATCGGTAAAGTAAATTATTGGTTCCCAGGCACATCCATACAAATTCATAGCTTGGAAATTAGCGTGCATTCCCGGAAACAAACACTTCTTGAAGAAGAAGGTTATCAATAGATAAGTCTCTTAGTACCGAATAGTGCTAAACTTTACTATAGAAGTGATGTGACTAATTTAGTCGTCTGGATACGTTCAAATGTAGACTTTTCGAAAAGGAAAAGCTACATATGTCCTTTCAGTGCCATTTATGATGCTCAAGCCGGGATGGAGGTTCATGAGGAGGAAGTTCAAGACGACACTGGATTGGAATGGAAATCTATCCTCCCTCAGTGTTGGAAGTGTCGAATAGTTTGGAGGAATGATGTAGGTTTCAATACACATAAGAAAAATTTTAATGAAGGAGATGTGAGATGCGACAGAACGGTTATGAACTATCCTGTGGAATTGGCTTTAATGGCATTGGAACAAGGACACATTCACATCAATACTGATGGTAGGGGGAGTCCAAATTTAAATTATATTATTTTGAGCAGCGCAATGAAGGAAGGAACTTTTCTTCAACCAGGATGGGCAATAAGACCGAGACAGGGGAAGATATTGGGAAAGAATAACATTCAGCCTTTTTTGGAAATATTAGAAGCATGCTTTCTTGAAGGCGTTGAAGAAAAGGATAAAAAGATGAGTGCAACCAAAATGCTGAATGGCCTTGTGTTGCAATTCCCTAGACGTTACGAGCTCTGCTGTCAGAACACCACATCACTCAAGATATTTTGTTCTTGGTAGAGAAGCACAAGATTAGTGTTATTGAGAAGAATGATGGGTGTTTCAACATTAACAGAGCAAGCTGAGCTTGAGTTGAATGCTATGGATAACACAAGGGAAGCGGTGGATGTTCAACAACCTACGACAAATGTGGATGTTCAGGTAATCCAATAACTTGTTTTGAAACGTATCTGTTGAAAACTCATACCTCCACGGTACATCGCTTTTCTCCGTCAACTGATACAATAAAACCATTTCTTAAAACCTAGTGCGGTCAGAGACCTGCTGCGTCAACGATTGTGGTACAGTTTTGAATCATTATCATCCGACTTCCTGCACGAAGGTAAGGTGCGGAACAAAGTTTACTCTTTGGAAAGAGAGTTTTATTATGATGCTTCACCTTCTATGCAAAAAATAAAATTCAAATTTTACTTGTTATTTTTATACTTTGAAAACATGAAATATATAAAAATCAATTACGATTCTCCTCCTCTTTATTTCATGTTATGCGTTACGCGATCTAATTAAAAGATAAAAAAGTTACATGGTTTAAACTTAGTAAATCGAGGCGACGAGGAACGCCAGCCCCGTTGGGTACGAATCATTCGCTACACGGGAACCTCTTCGGATAGTTGGGATTGGCGCTAGTGATGAACTTTGACATCAACTTCTTTTCTGTTTCTGCGTACTATATCAACATGTATGGGTAGGTATTGAATTCATGGTAGTGGAAGGGATGATTGTGTGTGTACTTGTATGTTCAAATGCAAGACGGGTTACAGTTCTCTTCTTCCAAAAGTTCATATATATTCTTCACAGGTATGTGACCAAACATACAGACTCGTAGTACACCCTTTTCTGCTGGCCGACGTGTACACAATTTTATTTCCCTGACCATGATACCAAAACTTTTACTATGCAATGCAACTCTAGCGATGCATTCGAAAGAAACGTAACTTTTTGAAAAATGATTTTATACAACGGAGCGTTACATTCTTGAATGTGAATATCGTAATGGATGCAGATTGCATGAATAGTCTCGCACTTCTTGTGAAGGATCCGAACGAACTAATTTCGACTTTTTGAAAATTGTTCAGATAAATATCAACATTTATTAAATGTGGAAATAGCTTCATCAACTGAAAGTTTACTTTTTTGTCCATAGTGCCTTTAAAAGGGTATAGTTAATAAGGTTTTGAACTGAAAATGAAGATATAGGAGCACTATGATACTTATTGAATCGCCCATAAGTTCGCAACTACAACTAATAACTCTACAAAAATATCCGGCAGAGTAGATATGCCCAAACTTATTTAGGGGCAGTGCAGGAGTTCTGCCACTTCTTACATGGTTTCACTGTTAACAGTAATGGTTAGTTTCATTACTACTTTCATTTTACGTTACTGGAAATATTCTTTGCGCCGTTTGGGTTGGGGTTAGTGGTGGTAAGATTATTGTTGTGGAGAGAGCGGTTGTTCATGTTGAGGAGGGGATACGGTGACAGTGTAAGTGGAGGAAGGAATTTTAGAAAGATGAGGAGATTGATAGAGCTGCTGCTTTTGAAGGGGCATAATCTGTTTCATCGATGAAATTGAAGTAGTAGTAGAGGTGGCTGACGTAGTGGCAGACGTGGTTGATGTGATTTGAGGCGAATGTGGTGTTTTTCCTTCGTGTCAGCTCTTCCACCTTCTTGCGAGTTGTGAACAAATTTCGTTGCATAAATTCTTCCTCCTTCTCGATGAAGGGTATCGGCTTCGGGTTGTCGGAGGCAATTTGAATTTCATACATCATACCAGTAGTATCATAAATGTTGGAAAACATTTTATCAGGAACTGACTTTCCGATCGCAATGTACCACATATCAATTACCAGTTGATGGCGCATATCTCCAATTCTGGTTCCGCAAAATGTTTTTTACTTCTGGCTTCATCTGATGCCGGTAGGAGTTGTATCTAATCACGCTACATTTTTTCCAATTCAAAAGAAATCATCCCCTGCGTTTTTCGTTCATGTCGTGATGTCTCGAAAGAATGCTTCCTAAAACCTTCCATCTCCGTCCCCACCGCATTACTGTATGGAAAAATTCCACCTGCACCAAATGTTTGATTTCCGTTGTCTTTTCTCTTACACTTTCAGTTTTTGCCTTGTACCCATCCCCTCTCTCTTCTAAAACACGAGATTGTTGAGTAGTAGGACCACAGTTGAGAAGTAATGATTGATTCAGAATTTTCGTTCCAACCCGAGGTCACTACGATGATGTTAACTAAGTTGCGATGGACGGCGCAGCACAACAGAATTGAGAAGACTCTCCAAAAGCCATGGGTTTTCAACGATTCGGTGAGATTTGCAAGTAACGGAAATTGTTGTGGTCTTGATGAAAGTGGTAGGATGTTTTTTTACGTAAATGGTGACATGAAATGTAACAGTGATAGTTTTTACAATTGAAAAACCATTTAAACTTTTCTATAATTGTAACTTCAACTGTGTATGAATGCACGCATGCCCAATGTACATTTGTAGGATGGCACGTGTGTTATTTCTTTTTCAACAGTTTTGTATCATATTATAAAACGGTGGTAGCTTTTTCACACACATTTCGGTTATAAAATCATGTCTATTCCTTGCCAATGCGTCTCAACATTATCTCTTATCGTTTTACTTCACAATCACCGTTATTGACACTATCTTTCATCATTTCACTTCCCATTCACCGTTCTTCTTCGTCATGTTTACTCTCTTTGTTTCTACTATCTTCGTCCTCCCGTACCTACCTCCCGGATCTATGGAGCATTCCGGCACCATCACACAATCATCTTCAATTCTCCCAACCACATTGAACAGTTCAGAACCTTACCTTCGCCCTGCCACTTACATCACATTATTCAATCGCACATGGTACATCACCGTTATCCACCGCTAACTAATGTAACCTTCGACTTCTACGTCTACAACGACGTACACTTAGTACTCCAACGAATATAACAATCGACGTGGACGTCGACTCAGTACTCCAAATAATCTAACTGTTTCAAACACATCTTTCTTTTCTTTTATGCCTTCGCCTCCCACACCCCCTTGTAGTCTGTTTCCATCCTGGTCACGTCCCTAACCAGCAATCTCTGAACCACCTCATTCTCTCCTCCTCACCCTGGTGACGTCAAGTACCACCGATCCCTGACTCATGTCAACCTATTATCCTCACCTCCGCAACCCACATCCAACTCCTGTCGCACCAAGCCCCTCTCCTAATTTCAATCCATCACATCACTCTCGATCATACTGATATTTCATGAACATCTCATTTGTTGTTGATGTACAGAACTCTTCCATCAACATCGACGTCTACATCGAGGTAAATTCACTACTCAAACCAATCTGACCTTCTACGTCGACGTCGAAAGAGACATACACCCACTACTCCAACGAATATAAGCTTCTCAGTGGACGTCTACATCAACGTACACTCACTACTGCAACAAATATAACCTTTTATTTCGACGTCGACATCAACATACACCAACTGCTTCAACAAATCTAACCTTCGATGTCTAAGTCGGCATAAACGTAAAATCACTACTCCAACTAATCAAAACTTTAACTAAACTTATACTTTGCCCTTGCCTCCCAATGCTGTAATTGTTCGCGTTCTGTGCTCCGAGGGTGCAACTCCTGTTTGGTCGAAAATGAAGATGATGAAGATTAATATGAAGATGAAGACTCACCTTCTTATACATTCGCCATTGATTCGCCTGTTTGGAAGATTATGTAGATGCACTTCGACGGTTTCTCACAACAAAAATATTCCCACTACTCCAGGACTTTACCTTCAAAATGTCCACTTATCAACCACCCTCCCTTCATCAATTGTTTTCTCTACGAGATTTATTAGGCTCAAATCTCCTCTGATGAACATCTTCATCTTTTTCATCATCACCAAAATCTTCTCTCATCTTCAATTGTGTTTCCACTCCACTTCTCTACCATTGACACTCTCCATTTCTTTCATCATCACTCTGATACTTATATCGATTTTCATTTAGTTACTATAAGACACAGACACACCCTACACTCTTTAAATCCTTTCCGCCTGGTTCCTCTCCCTAACAAATCGTGACACGAGTTCTGCCGTTGTTGCAACTATCGCTACTTTCACCGGCAAAACCAATCATGTATGCCCGCCACCGTCGAGCCTAACGCCCTCTACATTTGTGGAAGGAAAATGATATCCGCTCACAGGCGTCGCGGCATTCCAACTAATGACATAATGAAGTAATCCGCTTATTCAGAAAACACAGTTGTATTTCTCTTTCTAATGTATTGACGAACATCATTATTTCCCTTCTACCCTAAATACACGGTAAAGTCTATCCCATCATGTATAATTGGAGCCTCGACCCCGATCTTTTCCTTCATACATCACCACCTTGCATCTAGAGAATGCCGTACAGCATAGCTCATATCATGAAGGTGGAAACGGCAGATTACCCAACGCAAGACGTCTCGAGTGAACATGGTTCTCTCTCACGCTAGTTCAATCGTATCCCTTACGAATACCACCGCAATCCACCGTAATATATGTACTACATGTATACTACATGTAAAACTGCAAAATTAAGTACAATAAAACATTTATATTGAAAAGCACAAATCATATAACGAACAGAGAAAGAAATTAAGTAAAACGCCGAATATTAATACCAACATGCACGCGAACTTCGACAGTTTGAATAAACTCAGCCATTTGTAGCACCTCCCAACTTGTAATGTAGCGACGATTCAGACATTTTCTAGAGATTGTTTTCGCACGTCTTAAAAGGAGGACACGATTCTCCGACACATATAATCGTCGTCTTCGACGTCACCAATTTCGTTTATAAGCTGTCCACTTTGTTTCCACCACTTGACTTGCATCAGCGTCCATCTTTTGTTCTTTTCCATTTACTACTGTAAGTTCAACATCCGTTTCTTCTTCTTTCTCATCATGATCTTCTCTCCTTCTTCTTCTTCTTTCACAAAACTTTTTCGTTGCCCCTTGACCACTGTCCTTTCCACCCCTTCAACTCCCGAGCATCCAACACCACTACTGCCATCTCTGGTCCCTACTGAACTGAAAAGAGAGACCAGGTCTTAAGACATCTCACTAGAAATTGGACTACGTTTTTTTAAATAATGTTGGTGGCCTTCTCACGGTCTCGCCCGTGATGGCGTCTTAAAAAAATAAAACGCACCCTAAAATAGCAGAAATACGCACGAATGTACACGTACATCCGTGCGTTTTTCCAATGTAATGTTGGACATTCTAGAAGTATCTAGATTAATATCTGAAAAACCATCATTTCAAGTTTCACAAGTGCAACTGTTACCGTCTGTTTTACTTTTCATAAAAACATTATTTCCATAAAGACTTCCTCTACATATACGTTAACCGGTCACTTTCACATATAGTTCACGAAACGTGGCATTAGAGGGTTTAGGCGGAGTGAATTGTGGTATAGTTATGGATATTACGTCAGTGTCTTCGAAAATGAATGTTGCCTTCCATTCACCGCCGTTTCGGAGTGGATTCAAACATCCAATATTCCATTGGAATTCGAATTTATTTAATAGGGTAACTAGGACCGGAAATTGCGGTGTACGGAAGAAAAGGCAGTTCAACTAGAAAATAAACTACTGAATTCCCAGTATCTAGAATGTAGCATGGACCATAACCTCTTTATTGTGTATGATGCCGTAGTTTACGTGGTATGTATACTGCAGTACGTGCAGTCTACTGCATGGTTTCTACCCTGCACGGTTGTTTTCCTTGCATTACAGTATAGTTTAACTTGAAAAATATCTTCAAAAAATGAATGAACGTGCTGTACACCATCATATAATCATACGTAACGTGAAGAATTGTTCAGTACACCATTACACAGTTTATTCAAAATATGTAGTAACCTTTATATGTTGTACACAATGGGCCTACATTTTATGAAGAACAGTGAATGATTTGTTAATCAATAATCTCCGGATGCAGTAGTTACGTGGATGATTATTACATTCATACACTGTATGTTTATAAATGTGAACTGAAACGATATCTGCAAGAAGTACAGAACGTTTTATTCAAACTTGCCCAAAATCTGCAAATTATGTAGAGACGGGTAGTTTAACTGCAGAGGAGTCTGCACCAATCGAAGATTTTGTGGATGTAATCTAGGTTTGAAGCTGGGAACAGGTGCAATATGGAAAATTTGTAGTACAATGTATATGCTATAAAAAGGTGAAATATTTATTAAATTATACATTGATATACATACATATAATGATATATAAATAGGCATATAATGATATACCATATATTTATATGCAAAAATATATATAAAAGCATAAATATATGATAAAATGTGTAGAGAATAGTTTAGTAAGGTAAAAATTGAATGAACTGATATTTCAATCAATCAAAAGGGAAAAGAAAAATTTTCTTGCGTCAGAGTAAAAGTAGTAAGGTAAGTAACAAGACCTAAGTTGAAAATGTTACATACCGCATATGTGATATCAGTGATATGACATTATGAACATCATGAATCTGCTTCTGGAATCAATTGAAAGGAAAAGGAAAAATGTTCCTTCGTTAGTACTACAAACAGTGAAGTAAGCAACAAGAACAAAATTTAAAATGCTACTTACCAAACACATATTACGCACACCAGGTACGGGTACCATAAATGAAATATTCGGTTGTTATCCAATAAAACTTTAGATCGTAACATCATGTCTCGATGGTATGTACCTAAACAATATGATTGAAGGAAATATAAAAGTGGGAAGTGATTAGTAAATTTGTAATATAATTCAGTGTTGATAGCGGTTATGAAAAGAAGAAATGAAATGAACATACCTCGTAACGTTCCAAACCCCATAATTCATGAAAAGTCAAAAGAAGATGCGTAGATCGAAGTCGTGAATGATCGCATGATACTGTTTCCGAATAAAAGAAAGGAGGGTTAGGAAAGGGAATATGATGATTGTCAAAACAGGAAGAACGTTTTGTCAATGATGAAAGTGAAAAGGAAGTAGAAAGCTGAACATACCTGAAACGCGTCGTGGGCTGGACATGTTGTACTCTCAGAGTTGAACTGTTAGTTGATTACATGGGAGGTCATTGGATATTTTCATGATGTTGTTCCTGTTCGAACGGCATCGATTATAATTCACGTCTTCCATTGTCCGAAAGTATAAACGGTTCCTTCATTCATGAGTGAAGACGGGGAAAACCGTTCCGACTACCTAGTGTAAATTCTGCGCCAAAAATTGCGAACAAAAGGAAAATGAAGCCACTGCAGCAGTGAAAATTAATGAAAATTAGGACATTACAGCACAGAATCGCTGGGAATTTAGGGTATTATTTCTAAAATGAAACGGAAAGGGATGGAATAAATTCACACGTACGAAATCAGAAACTTATTGTTGATTTTTCATATCATACAGTAATATAATCATATTACTGCATGATAGAATGCAGAGATAGGGTTGACTGTTCCGAAAATCTTTCAAATTCATTCCAGGCCATCTGCCAATGTGCATTAATTGAAATAATTAGAATAACTATTCGAGTTACAAATATATAAAACGATACTTTATAATCAATTTAATACGCAAATAATATTGCTGCAAATATACAACTAAAATTCAGTAATCAGGAATCCCAAATTT
>JAULBU010028420.1:0-17192 GCA_032358235.1 Odonthalia washingtoniensis
GGTTAACGACAATGACGGCGGATGATGGTGTTGTTGGATGATGGTGTCAACAAACACGTCTACAGGTCGAGGACGGTCTAGTTTGGAGGGGGGGGGGGGTTGAAAACCGAAAAATGTTAGAAGAAGGAGTGGGCGTGCGGGGGGGGGGTGGGTCGGTGCGGGAGACAAGGTGAAGGTTGATGATTAGATAGAGAGTTGACGATTGGTTTGGAGTGAAAAAAACAATAGAAAAACAGCAAATAAACCAAAAGGATGTGAGCAAAAAACGTGTACCATTGCAGGTTGTGTAATTACAAAATGAATTGGTATCTCGGCTATTACGTTGTTACGTTGTTGGTAATACTGTATGTGTTTTTCTAAAACAACCGTGTTTAACTTGTTATTTTTTTTTTGTAATGTTTAACTGTTTTTTTTTTTTTAACAAAAAAGATAAAAACAGTTAAACATTTAAAAAATAAATAAAGTAAAAAAACATCTTTGCAGCTTTCAATTATCGATACGTCACACGTGCACGACTTAGAAAACAAGTTGAAACACGTAAGTACTGTACGTAAACGTGTCAAAATTATGAAATTTTCATGACAATGAATTTTGTACAGTGTTTGTAATACATTGTTGTACTGTATTGCTTACACACGATGTATGATCTTGGATGCGAAAAGGCGCCCCATTCATACACACCGACACAGATGATCACCACCGTCCATAACAAGTTTCACGCAGCACCATGGCGGAGACGCAGAGTTGCATAAAACCCCATAGTCTGTCAAATCAACTGAAGCAGATTCCCGCTGTCGAGCAGCTCCAACATCCTCAACAGTCATAAGACTTGTGTGTTGTCCACCATCCCCCATTCGTGAGCAACCACCCCCACCCCCCCCATAGCAATCACGTTGTCCGATTCTGAAAATAAACTATTCTAAAAGATGCGTATCCATGGTTTTCATGTATATAATATGCCTGCTGTGCCACTGCATCACAATTCAAAACAGAAATTATAACAGGCAGCACGCTCGGCAGCCAAGTGCTTTTGATTCCACTCGACAGAGTGAGCAGTTTGATGCGGTGTGTGGGATGGGAAGGTTGTTCCTCACAACACGGAACTGTTCACCATTATCATAATAATATCATAATATAGCAGTAACCGTTTTTCTGTGTTACGTATCCATGTTTCACCAGTTTTTGATATTTTTAGTTGCCCTGTACAGTATTGTACTGTACAGTTCACGTGCCTGGTAAAGACACTTAAGAAAACCGGGTGCACGTGTGACAGTGAGAACGTGTCTATAAGGAATGCTGTTTGTTCCCAACAGTACTCTTTAATTTTTTAAATCAATTTCGAATAAAAGAATGCCTTGAATGCCTTTGTATCATCACCTTCCATAGATGGTTTGCTGATTAAGGTTATTGAAACCGACGTACGGTCACAGGTCCGATCATATACTGTATATGGCTGAATAATTGGAGCTGTAAAACACCCCCTTCAAGGAGACATAAAAAATCACTCCTTGAAGCCATTTAAAGATGTGTAATGCAAGGCAGCTGGTTAAAACATTCAGTTGGTGTAATCGGATGACTATGTGATCCAAAATAGTTCAATGTTCAAAATTCTCTGGGAGCATCATCACTACGTTGGTAATATATTAGTGTTGGATCCATCTGCAGTCATCACTAAATCTGCTTACAAATCCTCCCGAAGAAATCGAAGAATCACAAATTTACGAATCGGGTGAGACGTATAATTAAGGACAGAAAATACTTATGACGAAACTGGATAACGATGAGTGGCTTAACCTGAATATTTATGAGAACAAATATCCACTATTAATGAAATCTGCGCTAAAAAGTTAATGGAACGCGACAATGGGCAATAAGTGGCGAAGTGTCGACAAGCCACACCAGCAAGAACTGCCACAGAATGGGACATGTGAACCTTTCTGGGGATGCTTCTACGAATGAAGCGCGCACACACACACATATATATACGGGGAGAGGTAGGTACTTATCTTTTTCATTATTTTCTTTTTCAATTTTAGAGAACGTGGGTTGGAATGGAAAAATTAAAATATTAAGTAGCCATATGCTACAAATTGGTGTTGCAAACTCTTCTTATTCGCGAAAAATTTAATGTTCAATGAAGAAGGCAATGTTTTATATTTCTAGTAGTATGCGAGCACGAAGATTTATGCGAAAAGCCATCACCATGATTTTCATGAACCTATATTTTCGCTTGGTTTTACGTTCGCCACGAAGTACGTCTTCTAATCATTCCTATTAACACCTAGTTAGGCACCCACTATGATTTTCTTCCCATTTATTTTCCTACTACCACTTCCGCAGATTCTGGTGAAACATATGAAGTTTAATAATTGAAAGTAGTTCACTGGTATAGTCATTTTATCGTACAAGCCACTGAGATGATGTACAAGACGGAGTCAGGATGACGTGTTCATTTTCGGTTATTTTGGAATGATAATAGAATCGGGAGGGTACTATATTTGCTCAATGTATTCATCTTGCCTTCAATTTGGTGTGCCAATATCATACTCACAACGATCTGTTTTAGCATATTACCCAATAGGAATAAATGCTTCAATTTATTCTTCCGCGTATCCATAAAAACCAAGCGCGGTGAGTTCCGTAATTTTATAGCAAAATAGCTTACCACGAAGCAATCATCTACAATGAGTTGGTAGCCAGTTATAATAAGCTTTCGCTACCTATCGGCGAACTTTCGCATGATAAATTGAACTGTCCGAGACAGGGCGCTAAAAGTATGATTGTGAACTGAGAATTAAAAGTACCATTGCTACTTGAAAATAGTAAACTAGCGCGCAATTACATATAGAATCCTTCCCATTTATTGTTGCGTGAATAAGGACACTCTCGTAATGAAATTGAATTAGATTTTTATTGGCTAGATTTATTGCAAGAAATGTGATGCAAGAGGAAGCAATAGAGCTTCACCAAAGCCATGAATTTGTGTCACTATAGAGAAGGATATGGTTACAGAATTTGTGGTGATGTTATTAAAAGTGATATTTAAGCTTATCTTGTTGTGATGAAGTTCATCTGTTGGATTGGATTTGGGGGTGTTCTGGGTTAAATATAGTGACAGAATAGTCTTTACCTACTGGGTAAACGCATCCCATCTTCCGAGGTTTTGAGTGGAAAGGGAAAGTTGTTGCGAATTTCTCAGTATTATACGACCTGGTGATGTAGAAAATGGAAAGAGAGATAGTTGTTGTGGTGAAGGTGGAGAGAATTGGCCTGGTGCTGGACGAAATGAAAGTAGAGAAGGATATGGCATAGTGAGTTGAGGAGAAATGAAAATAGTTGGTATTGAGATGGAGAGAGAAATCGAAAGGTTGTACATATACAGAAAAAATGTTGTTAATATAGTTTTCTTCTTGATGGAAGTATAAAGAAGGATCATATGGGCAGTTTATAAATTGTAGTTCTTCGACGAGAAAGGAGTTGATTATTGAATATCATTGTCTAGGTGCTTTTTTAGACCATATAGTGCCATTAGAAGTTTGCACACCAAGTTTGGGTTTAATGGATATTTGAATCCCGCGGGAACTTGCATGTATATTTATTCTTCGACATAACCATTAAAAAACGCTGCGGTGATGACCTATCAACGCAGCGGACATGATGCCCATCTGATCGAATTATAGGAGTAATTGCGCACCAAGGAAAAGAAAAACCCACACCGTTGTAAGTTTTCGACGAGAGCATATGTTTCACTATAATACACCCCATGAACCTCACGAAAACATTTGGAGACGATTCGAACTTTTGGGGCGTTGTTCTTGACTGTAAATACCTACCGATACCGAAATGGTAGAAAATGCATTGCAGGTTTGCGTGGAATGAGTGTGAAGGTGTTTCTTTATAAAATAGATGCTTTTTCAAGTTTGATACCGGGTGCCCAAAAATCAATATTTTCCGTAGATATTGCTTCGGTGTAAGAATTTGGAGCATATTTTGTAAGAAGAGAAGCCAGAAATGTATCTGCGATATTTGGAGGAGAAGTGAGATCCAGTGAAAATATTTGCTGAAATGCCTCCCCTTCAGAGAAGGAGTCCGCATGCGTGTTGACCGAAGAATTGTTGATTCGTGTATTTCTTGTAGTGGCGAAGGGTTTGGAAAGGATTCAGATGCCCTTGGGGAGAAGTGTTAAACTCTTCGCCATTTTTATCTTCTGCGACGTTTGCATCTTATACGATTGGTTTTAGGGTAATTTTGGAGAGGTCTGTTAATGACGAACTAGAAGTCAAATTTTCATCGATATATGGGTCAATTTCGGTGCATATTACGTCACGGGATACAATGAATGTACCAAGATCAGAGTCTCATAGTTTGTATCCTTTTCTTTTTTCAGTAGCCCACCAGGACTACCTCATGAGCTCGAGGATCCAGTTTGTGTAACTTTTTCTATGGAACTACATACCAGAATTTTTCTTCAAATATTCTCATATGGGACATGTTTGGGATGGATTTATTCCAAAAATAGTAAAGGGTTGTGTTTGGAGAAAGGGATCTTGAAGTGACTCTATTGCGAACGTAAACGGCTGCGGCCATTTACTTAGCCCAGAGTCTCTTTTCTATGGAGTTACAATGAAGTATAGATCGCACTAAGTTGAGGAGCGTGCGGTGCATTCGTTCAGCCACCCCATTTTTATGGGGATAATAAGCTACCGCAGGTCATGTTTGATTAATTGATGGCTTAGAAAAGAGCTGAAGTATAGGGAATGGTATTCTACACCATTATCTGAATGAAGGTTCTTAAGATTGATAGGATCATCTTGTAACAGCAATGTGCCTTGAAAATTGCAACGGAGAGATTTTGAAGAATACGATTGGTATATCTCTCTGCATAGGCTTTGTAGATCGTAAAGTCACGCAGAGAGTCTGATTTATGTCGCATGGTGTATCTGACGGTACAATTGGAATGGTCATCGATGAAATGTATGATGTATTGAGCACGTCCAACACAAGGTACTTCGAAGGGACCAAGAATATCAGACAAAACAACCTAAGTGGTTGAGAGGTCCTTAAAGGGCTATATTTTGGGATTGGAACACGATTTAATTTTTAGATAATTAGGCTAACGAAGTGAAATGTTTTATTCGACGAGTGTAGAGTGATGCCGTTGATAGTATCGTTTTAAGACATAGATTTGATCCCTTCTGGACTTACGTGAGCTGGAAGTTGATGCCACTTGATGAAATTGGCAATTTAAGAAGTGTTGGTGGGGGTGGAAGAAATTGTGTCAAGTTGATACTGTCAATTTGACAAGCTCCCAGTAGAAATTTTAATTCCACCAGCCTCTTGTGAAAATATTGCAGACACATAAAATGTTGTTTGTATGCCAAGTGTTTCGACAGTTGAAACTGGAAGCGGCTTGTATCGTAGATCAGGGACTTGTTGAACATTTTTGAGGTGGTAATTCACAACTTTTCCATTTGTAAATGGCTGAACTGAAACACTTCCTTGGAAAATGATTTGAGCTGTGAAGGAAGCATCCCAAGTCGAGGAAGACAGGACAAATTATTTTGTCAGATAAGAAGGCGGTTAGGTCGGATGTTAAGTGTTTTGCGCATCCGGAGTTTATTACGCATTGTGAGAAATTGGAGGGAAGGGTCGCCTGTTTGGTGTTGAGATATACGGATGCACTGGGGACACAGCCAATAAGACAGTCAAAAACTTCCTGATTCAAGTTGCTGGAGTTTTTAGGAACTCCTTGTCCGGAAAGAGGATGGTTGGTGGCCTAGATTCTTAAGAGACGAGGGGGTGCAAGGAGAGGATGTTTTACGCAATGAATGCACCTGTCCTAATTCGGTGGCCGATTTGTTAGGAGAGCAGCAATTTCAGTTCTTATGATGATATGTTTTTGACGTGTGCATTGGCGTTGCTATTCTTTTCCCCTAACGACTTTTAACGAACTAGAAGGGGAAGTGAGTTTTATCATTTCCAGAGCCAATTTGATACCATCAAACTGTTCTGTAAGTACACTGAGTAGTGCCATGACTACCTAGTTGTCATCAATTGGGAAACCCTTAGACTTGAGGGTGGCGACCAGTTGTCCAATTAGAGCTTCGAAAGTGAGGGCCTTTTCACCTTCAGGCAAGTTTGCAGTATAAAATCGTCGGCGAGCTGCTAGTTTGTTGAGAATTGTGTGTTTTTCGAATACATCCCATATTATATCCCACATTATTTGAGCGGTTGACGATTAATACATTAGTCCACACTGACTACGTAACTAAGATATTCGCTCAATCATCCACTATTAGACGTCTCAAACTTCTGAGAACATGCTATAATACGACGAAAGATATTTAGACCACTGTCTGTGATTAGACTGGGATGTTCTCATCTTTTGTTAAACAAGTCATTTGCAACTTTCTCATGTTCTTCTCATGTTACCTTTATCACGTTTTTACCTACAATTATATAAACTCCTGTTTTATAATTGTTCCGATCGGCGGTGTAGGAATCCAAGTCAAGAAGTCATCCACCCGTAGAGATTCGGGCCGTGCTCGTCCTAATTTGCTACATTAAGTACTACCATTAGTGCGGGTACGGAAATAGTGGAGGTCGAACTATTTTTTTCTCCCCAGTGGGACCAGAAATATATATAGTGCGGCCCGCTCTAAATAGATATCATACAGGTAATGGTGCGGGCCGCGCCATTTAATGTACAGTCCGTACGAAGCCCGGATTATTCCCAGCGACTATTTCCTGCATGTCTGTCGGACACAGATTATGTCGTTGCATCGTCGCAGAAATAGAATTTCAAATTTGAATTTGAATTTGAAACTTTAAATTAAAATTTAAGCAGTTCAAGCTCCTATAGCTTGTAACCGACAAAATCTTGTTTCGATGCAGGTCCTACGTTCATGTAAAGTCATAATTCAGAGACCACGATACTATTTATATCTGTATCATATTGCTTTTTGAAAATGCATTTTTTTCAGGCCTATCCAATTGTCGCCATTCTACGAAATCAACAACCTTTAACCACCGTCCCCACTATCATCAGCTCACTTAGCTTACAACTTACACCCACTGAAGAACAACTAATAAAGGAGGCAACGCCTTTATCTAAATCGCAAGCACGCAATGTTGGAAGCTATGATGGATCTTCGGCACCAATTATGCTGAAGCGTCGTTCCCAATCTGTTTTAACAAGGTCACAAAGGACTGAAATATATCGGTAGATGAGTACGGGCGTTGACACACATGGACAGAATAGAGTGCAACACCGCGCTGTGCGTGAACTTCCACAATATTTTAGAGGGGAAATGACAGCAAAACTGTCGCAGGCCACTAGATATTGGCGAGCGCGGGTGAAATTCATGAAGGGTCATGAAAATAATTGAAAAGGGTCTGGGATGGTTCACACACGTTCAGCAAGCACTAGAAAACACAATAATTATTTTAAGGCTCTGCGCGGTAGTTGGAGAAAAAGGTCAGCGTGGACAATCGCCTTACACATCGACATACTGGAATGAGGAAGGTTGGTGTCAAGTTCAACATGAATCTACTTCTTCGTTTGACTGGAAAATTTGTACAAGAGTCACCAAAGGATTCTTATTTTGCTTCAATGCTACATTTATGGTCAGATCAACTCAGATCAACTCAATTAACACGGCGTTGGATACAAATATTTATGGAATCTAAAACATCGTTTCGAGAGCGCAGTGTGGAAATCTTATGATTTCACCAGAAAAGTCTCAACAAATGGAAAAGAAGTATCTGCATTTTTGGGAAACAGTTGCCGTATGTTGGTCATGCTTTCTGGGGGCCGTGATGCTTGTGTCTGTATGCCGTTCATGATCTTTCAGAATGAGAAGGGAAACTATCCAATAAGAAATCTTCTAGATGATGTTCCAGGAGTATCGTAAAGAACTGGCTCAAAGGGTTGGATGGATTAAACAGTAATGGTACAGTGGATAAAAGAGCGTCGTGCTATTGGCCCACTCCCTAACAACCGAAAACGTATCCTTTTGTAGACAACTGTACAGGACACGCACATATGGAGGAGCTGCAAGTTGCATTGTCAGCGATCAACACTGAAATTCGATTTTCCGAAAAATTTCGCTCCTAATACAACCAGCCGACGCACTCGTTATTCAAAAATTAAAAAAAATCGTGGCGCAACCAGTGGAATGATGATAATCATGATGATCATAAGCTTCAAATGATAACGGATGGTATGTGGCTCTCAATAATGAAAACAGTTCCGGAAAACTTGCGAATCCTGGTTTCGGTTTTTCTTAAAACTGGCTACGGAAAATGTTAGGCGAGTCAATCGGCAGCGCGACAAGGATGGGTTAACATTCACTCGCAAGGAGATGATTAGGTTCGGACTTGCTCTAAATCTGAATGGTTTGTGGGAGGAGGGACAAAATTTTCCCCATTTACAAGAAATGATTAAGAAGCATCGCGAAGAATTTGACGCTGCAAGAACTGTATCATCAGCAAAAACAGAGATATTTGACATTTAATTGTTTTTCAAAGTGAAATCGAGTTGAATATTTTTATTAGAAAATAAAACGATTATAAAAGTGAAATTTAGCATTATATTGGCCATCGCCTATAAAAGTTTGTTTTTTCAACCCGCACTATTCATGTCGGCATTATATAGTGCGGTCCCCACTACTTTGGTTAACGCAATATTAGCACGGGTACGGTAATAGTGCAGGTCGCACTAATACTGTAACCCATCCCTAAAAAGGGTGTAAAGATATACAGCGGGCCGCACTAATGAGAGTACTTAGTGTACCTTGTTAAACAATTGGTAGTACCCGTGCTAGTCCTGGTACCATATATTCCTTTTGATAATACTGCCGCTTCAGAACTCCTTACCAGCATATCCTCATAGCACGTTTCCCTCACTAACTATACTAGCGAACGTTACTGTACGACGATCACCATCCATTCCACACTCATACTTCAACAGGTGGTACTGTACTAGTCCAAGGCGCAGATTATACTTCGCCTAAGTACATACCGGATTGATCTTACGAGTAGTTCGACAGTTCAGGAGTGCCGTACATGTGCGAGTTGTTCGTCAGAGAGTGTAAGGAAGATTATTGCCATAGCCTTTCGATTATCTTCTACCCAAGAGGAATATGTGTCGTCATCAGTAAGAGGATTTTGATCGGAGATTACATTGTAGAGGTTTCGTAAAGATGGGATGAGCTGAATGTGATGTTTCCATCCATGAAAATTATCATCACGAAGTTTATGGGTCTTAAGTGAACTATGCACTAGATCAATTTTTAACACTGTTGAATTTCTGTAATTCTGTAATTAGACAAGATGTTTTTTAAATTTTTAAACAATTAATAATAATTTAATATAATATAATTTTTATTATAATTTCATAAGTTTTTAGTGTTTCCGAGCAGATTTGTGCCTTTATTGATTATGTTTTGTGTCAGACGAGTGATTGCAGGTGGAGCAAATGAGAGGTACTTTGATGAATTTTCTGTAAGCCTATCTATTGTGGCACTTATTTCTTCCAGTGTGTACAAGGAATTGTTTACGGCCGTCTAATTTGAATGTGCAGGTTGCACAGAACACCGGAAGTATCCTCGATATAGGTGCCTTCTTGGTAAAATCAGGTAGCTGCACAATAATGGTCTTATGATTTGTAGAGGGATCTTCGAACAAGGAGAAAGAGATTTCGAACGTTAGACGGGGTATAGGAGGCTTTGAAAGGAGAGGAGGTTGAACAGCTTTCGTGCGAAGAGGAGATTGAGGAGGCTTCGAACGAAGAGGTGGTAGATCAGTTTAGAACGAAGAGGAGCTAGAAGAGGTGATCAATCATTCAGATCAGAGTCGAAGTTGACCTGATTAATGATCAGATAGTTGGATGGAATGTAAATCTGTTCTAAGAGCTATAGTTCTACCCACTGAAAAGGGGTAGGAATGAGGAGTGAGTGCAAGATTTACTGATACGGAGATTATTGAGGGAGATAGATAAAACGGAGAAAAGCGCACTGCTGTTAGACGGACCCAGTGAAAACCGAGAGGTAATTGTACAGGAAGACGAGAAAAGAGAAGACGAGGAGAATATATAAAGGTTTTAGTGTACTGGGTCCATAATCTGTTAGAAGATTTTGAGAAGAAAGTTAGTTACATTCTATTATTTTGTTATTAATTGAGATAAAAGATTTTTTATATAGAAGCATGAGAAAACTCAGAGTGACTGAACATAGAGTTCTAAGAAAATGGTAAGACCATAAATTTGGTATGTTACATTCGAACTTTCACTATGAGCAAAGCTCACTAATTACAGTACTATGCAACAGTCATCAGAACGCATGGTGACGGCCTGGCCGTCGATGTAGTGCAGAAGGTTTTTATAATCCAGACTACGGAGAGTTGTGCAGTAGAACAACCCTTTGGAAGGAATTCGCCGGATGTGGAATAGTGATTTTTCTACGCCTTTGTCAGGGCTTGCGACCACTAACCAATATTTACCAGGGCGAAGGGTTGTCGTAATTCTGCTGTTGTAACAGCACTTAAAGGAATTGGTAAGGTGAAGAATTGGTGTCGATCATGAGGGAGCGATCCAAGCTTAGAAGTTCAAGGTCCGGGGGAGTGATAAACGCTTGTTTGAGATCGTTGAACGAAGCTAACTGTGGTTTAGTCGTGTTCTACCAATCAGCTTCGGAGTCTTATCCAAACATCTGGTGAAGTGGATAAGCTACTTTGGCGGTTCTGTAGATGAATCGTTGATAGACATTACACGTCCCCAGAAATGACCGGGACTGCGTGATGTATTGCGGGAAGGCGGCGGCTCGGATTCCACTTTTGGTGTTCAAGTCAATAGTCAGCTTTCCCGGAAAACGGACTTGTCCAATGTATTTAACCTTGTGTTCAAGGAACTTGTATTTATTCAGTTTTAGCGAGATACCAACATTACAGAGGAGATCAGGGACGTAATCGACTTGGTGGACGGGCTCCTCAATGGATTTGGAGAACATGATCACGTCATTGAGAAACAGAAAGCACATTTTCCAATGTACTCCAGTCAAGATGATGTACAACGCTCGTTGAAAAGTGGCTGGAGCGTTATGGAGACCAAGGGACATCCGCCTGTAATGGAACACGTCACAGTAGGAGCAGAAAGTTATCTTATAATTATCCAGGGGGTAGAGGGGCATTTACGAATAGCCACTATTGTAATCCAAGGTGGTGGACTGTTGCTTCATCCAAACTGTTATCTAAACCATCCATACGAGGTAATGGGTACGTATAAGGGATGGTGGCGTTGTTGAGGCGCCAGTAACGAAGAAAGAATCGAAGCGTAGTACCGTACTTTGGTGCTAACATGGTTGGACTAGCACATTAGCTTTGAAATGGTTCAATAACTCCTACCGCGAGTTGCGACTGGATATGATCGTACATGATGGACTGAGATTTCGCGCCAGCGCCTTTCGATATCGAATCACCATAAATAGGTGGAGCGAAATTTGGTCAATGGTTGAAAACAATTTGATGAGGTAATAGGCTAAGAAACACGACGAGAAAGATTTCGGTTTTGTGGATAAATCCTTGCAAACATGGATGGAGTTCTTTATTTTATCGAGGAACGCATCAATGTACAAAGTAATCTAATGAAGTTCAGAAATTTCCGAAGAACATTACCTGTAAGTAAACACTCTATGACTTTACACTACTATTCCACACGAAAAAGAACGGTTTCGTCCTACTGTAATCTATTGATCAAATACTGCATCAAATTATTTTTCTCAACCATTGAATGTCTCATAGTTCAGTCTTGAGTTCATGTACACGTTTAATATGTAAAAACGGTAGGATCTATAAAAGGTCCAATATCTTATAAACTTCCAGCCGTAATTTGAAGTTCGTCACGTCAAGCTGTGGGGACTTATCGTGGAGAATTTCCACTATGGATATTAGGCAACTTCGTTCCAATATGTACTGTTGTTGAGTCAAAAAAATTTTTCTAATCCTCTGAGGAAAATGGTGGGTACGAATTCTGTAAACAGTATTGCATGCTAAAGTTGGCTGCTGCGAACAAGTCAGCGATTATTTCAACAGTCCTTGCCAATTATTTTCCTTAGATTTATTTGTTTTCATGAGTAGATACGTCGCTTTCATCATCGTCTTGACTGCAAATGTTTTACCGATATTCGTATAATGGGCACCGAGACGCATTTTTGGGACAAGTCGGAGGAACAGGGCAATACTGTGACCGGAGCTTGATTATATTAGTGGAAGAAGATTTTTCGTCGACGAATGTTTGCTGATTCGACTATTTCGCCCCATACAGAAATTGCAGTCTTTTTTTCGCATGAACTGAGATTTAGGGCCAACCCAGTATGATTTCTTATGCATGGGTAGCAGGTTGGGTTTCAACGCAATGTCAGGAAAGGTTGACTTAATTTTGCCGAGATGATGGTTACACATAGATTGGTGTTTTTACAACATGGCCAGTATGATGTCTCGATGGACGGGGCCGTCCACGTGTGTAAGGTAGACGGTTTCGCGCCAATAGTGAACTGGTTTCATGTTACAGTCCTCGTATGATTCGGGGACTTCGACGATCGGTCCCTATACGCTCTCAACTTGCGGGAAACTTTCAATAAATGGAGAGGTCAATCCGGTGTGTTGTTCGGTCTGGAGAAAGACGGATCTCCCTGCACAACGGTGGTTAGAAGGGCGAGTGATGTGAAAATCTTCTCCGCACTGTTTACTGTGAGCAAGACCAGAAGAGTTGGGATACGTACTGTGTCCTAATGGCGTACTTCGTCCTAAATATTTAGAAAAATTTGTCATGGCTTGTGTACAGACTCTGTGTATGTACACACCGATATACAGTCACCGATATACTTGCAGTAAGGTTCAAGATCTTTTGTCATCCTGATCTGGCTTCAATACAGCTCACGACACGTTCATAAGTTCGGAGATGGGGAGAGGAATGTGAGTGAAATCGGAGACGAGGGTTTTGAAAGGTTTATCCCTTCGCACATCATGCGTCCCGTTGGCGACCCGAAGACCTGTTCGCGTGAACAATGAATTAATTGGCTCGATGTTTATCGTGCCGTCGATACCTGTGACGACATGTACGTACGATTGGGATATAGGCAGGATGTTTAGTCGTTTGAAGATACGGATCCTTGTTTTGTCATGGATACGTTACATTAAAAAACGACTCACAATTTTCAGTGACATGGGTTGCCTGCTTGGAAAAGTTGTCGACAAATTGATTTACATATTGTTGAAAATATGTTGGTACATATTTATCCCCATGCAATTCTTTAACACCAAAAGAAGAAATGCTACCATTGGGGCGAAAGATGATTATAATTTCCAACAAAATATGTGAAAAAGTCACACATGTAAATGACCAGGATATGCCGTCAATTATAAACAGGTGTATGGATAATTCGTTTTCAACAAGAAAAAGTCTTATTGATTGTGAGTGAAACGATCAAATTGAATTGGACGAATGGTACTCAATTTCGGCCAATAGGATGACAGGACTTGAACTCCCGATCTGCAAGTTATTTGAACTGTGGCAGTAAACAGTAGGCCATTATACAGAACGGTGGGATTTTGGGGATACAATTGGGGTAATTGATTTGAATGGACGTTATACTGTAAGTTTCAGTATCGACTGAAAATGAACAGCAAGGTTCTTTTTGATTTCTTTTATATCATGTCTCACTTTTGACCGCCATCCGTAATTGTAAAATAATGATCAAACTTTTGGAACGTAAACCGTTTCACAGGTAGCACCGCTTTCGAGAAGTTCTAGAAACATACTGTCAACGTCAATGTTGTTTGATTTATCACCGTTAGTACCAAGTCAGAGAATGAATGGAAAGGGAGGGGGTTCTATCACACTTAAGCAGAGCGAGCTGGAATCTTCCAATGGTCCACGAGCTTTCTTGATGGAACAAACTTGGTTAAATAAGATGGAACAGTATTTGGTATTATTGCAACTGGAAAATATGCGTACGGCGCTCAGCGACGAGAACAAGATAATATTTTCGTCTAAAATTTCCACTGGTACGGCGGCAGTATGATCTTATACACCTGTTCAGAGAGATATTATATCTAAAAGCTGGGCGCAATTTAAAACAGTCGTCATGAAAGAATTCATTCCCTCGGATCATGTACGTACAGCCAGGGATAAGTTGCGTAGGCTCTTTGAAACGAGCGATGTTTCCAGTTGTTCGCCCAAGTTCCGTAACATTGTGCTTACGATTTTTGGTATGACCGATGAAGAAATATTCGATCGGTTCATTAATGGATTGAAGTACGAGATTCGTCTCGAGGTTCTCAAGGAAGGTGTTTCGAAGTTTGAGGAGGCTTCTAGTATTTCGATTCACATTGGATAGTGCCATGAGCGGTGCTGGGGAAGAAATAGTGGTGGCAACTTCGTCGAGGATCCCGATGGACAGCAGGGATGTTCCAATACCAATAAAAATTGGTAATTTGGAGGGAAAAATTAAGCGTGATATTGATCTTGCGAACAAATCATGCTTCACATGCCACAAGATAGTATACCGTCCGTGGCGCTACAAGAAGAATATTCATAATGCAGGAGTCAACAATGTTGGAGTCGAAGAAAATTTGTTGGATACCGATGATCAGGAAAACTAGAGGGTTCTTCAAACTTAATTAAAGGCACATTTGAAAAACCACCATGTACCGAGCGATTTACATTAAATTCTTCAAATGATCAATCTACTGATAATTCACGAGTTCGGATTTAGGAAATTTTAATACTACAATGGACATTGGATGGAATCGATGATGTTGTTCTGATGGACGATTGGTGCAACAATAACGTGATATCAAGGGAGTTTATACATCGTCCCCCAGGCAAATTTCAAACACGTTCGTGTGGAATTACTGTTACACACTCAAAGAATGATTAAACTGAATCTGTCAGTACGGTGGTTATCAACGCGACACCTACGTTGGGATTGCAGGTTTATACGAGTAATTGGGCAATAGCCGACTGTCGGCATGATGTACTAATAGGGGTGCCATGCCAAAAAGAACTCAATCAAACTGTTCATTTTGGGAACCCGAAGACCACTGTTCGTGGAGAATAATTAGTACTTTCAGGGGAGAGGCAAGAACCACAAAATAGAAGTGTCCTAAACATTTCAAATGTCGGGGTGAAGAAGTTCCGATCTATATGAAAGAAGGGAGGAAGAGACGACTTCACCGGTTTTCAGTTGCTAGAAAAGTCTATAATATCTTCCCCAGGAAAAAAGGTGATTGGAAATAAAGAACTGGATGAAGTGCTAGCCAACTACAAGGATACATTTATAAATGAGTTGCCTAATGTTCTACCGCCGGGGAGAGAAGTAGATAGCGCAATCGAATTGGAACCTAGTAAAAAGCCTCATAACCGGCCCTTGTTCCAAATATCTCCAGCTAAATTGGTTGCAGTGGAAGAGTATGTACAAGATCTGTTACAGGCAGAGAAAATTTGAAGAAGCAAGTCACCATATGAAGCATCACTTTTCATTGCAAGAGAACCAGATAAGCTGCGATGTGTTATGGGCTACATAGAATTGAATAGAATTACGCAACGAAATAATACGCTAATCCCACGCTGTGATGGGATTTTTGATCGTCTAGGGGAGGCCAACTATTCTCGAAGATCTACTTCAAGAGTAGCTTCCCAGCAGATACTAATGTGTAAGTAGGATATTGAAAAGAATGCTTTCAAGACGAGATACAGGCATTTAGAGTATTTGGTTATGCTGATGGGGTTATGTAATGTCCCAGCTACAATTAAAACGCTTATGAATAAGTTATTTCATGACTGCATGGATGAGTTTGTATTGGTGTAAATGCACAATCTAATTATATTTAGTAGAACACAGGAGGATCACATCAGGCATTTTGATACAGTTTTATCTCGTCTCAAGGAAGCAAAACTATACGTTTCAAGAAAAAAATGTCTTCTTTGATGGAAGAGACAGAATTTCTCGGTCTTCTTGTAGGCCATAATAGTATTGGAGTTAGTCCTGAAAAGGTGAGGGTCATTGAAACTGGGCCTAAACCAAATACTTTAACAGAACTAAAAAATTTCATTGGTTTATTGAAGTTCTTCAGGCGATTCATAAATGTTTTCTCCGATATTTCCAGCTCATTGGCGGCATTAACTAAGAAAGGAATGGGTATGCACAAGTTGGACCAAACTTGCGATAAAATTTCCATCCATGAACAAAACATTGGTATCGGCGCCTATTCTCATTCCACCAGATTGGAAAAGATCTTTTCGTTTGCATGTTGATGCATCACAGCTTGTAATTGGCGGAACACTCACGCAGTTAACGAAGGACGGAATGGATTGCGTAATAGAATACTACTCAAGGAAATTATCAGAGACGGACCAAAACTATGCCGTAAACGAGCGTGAACTATTAGAGTTCGTCTCCTGCTTAAACAGATTTAAGTGTTACATGAAAGGGGCGTCTTTTGAAGTGTTTATAGATAATTAAGTCTTGAACATTTATTTATCAAGCCTAGGTTATCGCGACGTGTGTCTAGTTGGCTGTACCTGTTCTCACAATTCGGTATTACTAAAATAACATTGCGACCGGGTAAAGATCATGTTCTGGGTGGTGGTATTTCTAGAGTACCTCACATCATGTGGGGGTTTAACTATTAATAGCATGGAGGTCTATTGAGTTTCCTTGTATTTATATTTTCGAAACTTTTATCGTGTTGATCAATTATTCGGGCTAATATTTCAATTAATAGATAAACTAGATACAAATTCAGACCAAAATGTGGGTGGTACTAGTAAAGAACGTATAGCAAAACTATTACCATCATTTAAAAGAAAGGGTGGTCTTTTTATTACAAATATTCGATTTGCGTTCCACGTAAATGCGTGGGATCCGTCCTTCAAATGGCTCACTACTGCGAGATTGCGGGTCACTTTGGCATAGCGAAGACAATGGAGCGGGCGAATAATTTTCATTGGAAACATAAAGCCAGAGATATAAAAAGATATGTAGAGGGTTGTGTACACATGTGAACTGAATCTTTTCTGATTGCCGTCGTCTATGTTTTCGGATCTGAATGCCTACTTTCAAGAGGCGTAGTTTTGGGGTGGATGTCACATCTACTAGGCCATGCGAATTTTGGGGGTCCGTGTAGGTTACATA
>JAULBU010028431.1:0-17190 GCA_032358235.1 Odonthalia washingtoniensis
CTGGTTCCCGTGTTCGAATCGAAGATGCGATTCTACACTCCAGCAACTTTACAGTTTGTGAGATACTGCCCAACCCTGGGGCCGGTCAAGAACTTGTTGAAGGACATGATGGTGTAGAGTGGCGAGTTGATTTTCAGGACTGGCTTGGTAAGGGGGTCGGCAGGGTTTTGATCGCCTGGGATCCACGCGATGAGATCCAGTTCCCTGACGTCATAGATGTGACGAAGGGCGAAGATATAACTAGGTAGTATATCGATGTTAGGACTTGAATAAATATCATACTTTAGTAAAAATGCCAAAATTTTAATGTACAAACCGAAGTTTTACGAAATATTGTACAACCGAGATTAATAAAAAGACATAAGCGATTTTGTATGTACTCCGTAACACGTAATCAAACAAAACGCAGAGGGACACATTTGCATGCAGGGGACAATTTTAATGGCAGATCTATTGATAGAGACGCAATAAGTCATGGTAAAGGTACATCCGTGCCCAATATACCGTAAAGTTCGGATGACTTATGTGCAATGAATATTGTACAAGAATTTGTGGATTCAATTCAAGAAGATTGGTCCACATACAAAAACTACATTGAACCCGATCAACAACAATATCAAGGTGATTTAAGTACTATATCTGAGAACATTCTATCTTTAATAGATGTTATTGGTGTGGAGCACGGGCCCATGTTTTTCACCATAATTCTTGATGATAGTTTTGACATGAAATTGTTTCGCGACAAACTGTCTAACATAACGCTGTATCGAGAAGTGTCCAACAATGACCTCGACACGCATTCAAAAGACGATGGGTTCACTAAAGTGGAAATTCCAAGTACAGACAATTCGGAAATTGAACAGTCTTACATTTATTTAAATAACATTGTTGATGTGATACGCAATGAAATCAGCTTAGCTTCGGAGCATGAAATTTCGTCTATTAACACCTATTAGCGACAGGATTTCGCACCCAATGGAAAAAAAACCAACACAAGTTCTATATGACAGGGCGAGAGAATGAGGATCGAGTGATATAAACCTTGCATGGAATGACAATAGCACAGGTCAAACCAAGGATGGTAAATCTTTTGTAAGTTTCATACAGATATATACAGACAAAACTGCTACAACATTGAAAACAAACTCACTCGTCGCATATACAACACACGTCACGTTACTTAACTTTTCAGATAAGTTTTGTTGGTATTTTATTGATCATGGTAAAACATTGATTGGTTCCCTTCCAGTTGGTTCCCAGAAAATGGATTCAGAAAACAAAGAAGACTGCGAGATTAACTGGAAAGAGATGTGTGGTCCTCTACAGGTTACAGACTACATCCCATTAAAGTCTTATTCAACTGGTCACGATAAAAAATGACATCGCTTCATCAAGCTAAGACCATGGCCCTACAACCATTGTTAGACAAATCAAACGCGGGATTTCCAGTAATACACAGAAAAAGATTTCGATGGCACCTATTCCTGTTAATCTACTCGTATTGATGCAATATACCGGAAGCCAAAGATATGTATGGTGTTCGACACAATTTATCTCTACAAGATCTTGTGTTCGTTGAATGGATAGGCTACAACAGCAGATATGAAAATGTTACAGGTCTGTCCACCTAGAACAATGGAATCCATGTTGGTAACCAGAAAGAAATATGTGTCTCTTGTACATATTGAAAAAACTCCTCAGACTAATAGAAATGATCGAAAAGATAGTCTGGAGCAGGCTGCAGAATTACTTCATAATATATCAATGGAATCATGGGCGACACTATGGGAGAAGGTATCTATTTTATATCCACGACTGCTTTGCTCTGGATTTTTTTAGCTCATTCACATATGAACAATTACAAAACCTTCATTTTGGAATCTTGAAGTTAATCAAGACATGCATAATGAATTATCTATCCAGTCCCCGAATAACCACAAATCCAGGGAAGCTCTTCAAAAATCTTTCCAATCGATGCGTATAAAACTGTTAAGAACATGCAACTCTCTTGTTACAGCAATTGAGAACCATTTTATGCTTCCTGGTTTACATATAGATTTTTCTACCAAAGAAAAATAACAGACGTTGAATGGATTGTTTCTAACAAATTACATAAGGGGAATGTTGGAAGGGAAAGACTACAGAAATTTTGATATGGTCTTTCCCTTTGTTGCAGTTCCCATAGATAATATTACAGGATTTCAAGACGAAGCACCACTCACAGAGATAGTATCTCTGTGAGTGGTACCTCGTCTTGAAATTTAGTTAGTAACTACTCTTTACTCAGATATTATATTATCTCTACTATATGATCATAAAAGAGACGTATGGTCAAAATACGAAATCAAGAACATTGGTACAAAAATAAGGCATGTGAATGAACTCCTTATATCTACATTTGGCTCCCGTTGTGACAATGATATATATACATTGAAGTTTCATCATCTCGACCATATCGTAATATATTCAAACAGTGGGTAACATGGCTATGCTGGATGCCTCCACATATGAACATTTTAATCTGTTTATAAAACAGTCGTACAGGTCGAGCTCGAAACGTATTGCAACACGTACGGATGAAACTGTAACCAACATGGTTCCAACATTGCGGAAACGCAGACAAAATTCTGATCAAAAACACATTCAATATGAACAATCACCAACCATTTCGAACTCGCAACCTCATCTCGTCAGGGACGGAGAATCTCTAACATTGCAAAAATTCCATTCTGTTCTAACAGAAGATGTCTCCACCATAGAAACCACATAGAAAAAGTCACAACCTTTTTTAAAATGTTTATCCACCGATGGCCTCAGAGTTTTCATTTCTCTTGTTAGAAATATTTTTGGGAAGTCACAGCAGTTTCCATCAGATACGTACATCTCATTGGAATTAGTCAAATCTAGTTTTATATACGGGAGTTATACCACGACTGTAAATGACTACGATGAAAGCAAAAATTTCGTAAGGTACAACCCTGTTCCTCTCAATGATCAACAGAAACAGAGGGTGTTCTCCGAGACAAAATTTGGACCTAGTAAGAAGAAACGAAATAGTTTTGTATTAATCATTGGTTCTGAAAACTGTAACGAACAATTCAACTTTGAAAAAGTGTTACTACTATTCCATCTAAAATTACCAGGGACAACCTTTGTTGGAAAATATGTATTTGTGCTGTATTTGGAATGTACTAAACTACTGAACGGTGTTGATGACAAGTTGAATTGTGTGTGTCTCCGATGGGCCACTGATGATGAAATAGATTATACCGTGAAATGCATTGAAGAAAATCATAATGAAGAAATTATTGAAGCTGGAGTATGGTTATACATCGTATCATTCGACACATTAGCATCATTAATCCACGTCTTACGCTCCAATTTTGGAATCGCACCATTTACGGAACAACTACCCTGACCATACCAACGTTTCTATACTAACCGTTCCTATAGACAAAAACCTGGATTCAAAAATGAAAATGCAACATGTTATGTGTAACCGCGAAGAAAATGCATCTTTTATATCCAACAAAGCTCAAGAATCCAGTAACTTTGAATAATTTCATTCATTACATATACCGAAATAAATGAAGACATAAACATAAATAATGCTGCAAGTTATGTGTCCTATTATCTCATCGAATATTAAGAAACAGTATTAACCTCATTAATATATGCCTTACCAAGCTATTTTACTTCTGTCCAGATGTTAACTATCTCGGCTAAGTAGCAATCTTGAATAAAGCCGAAATCATTTCCAATATAAAGTTCAAACCATTCCGTTCTAATAGCAATAAAATGGCGCACTGAACTTGGGTGTGTTACAATGAAGTAATGAAGATAGCTGAAAGTTCAATCCCAATTACTTCCCCTTCCTCATTCACTTCAAGACATTTCCGTATCTTCAATTCTTCCCCATGCTATTCATCCAAAACTTTATGATACAACCAATTAGTTGTTCAGTAGCCAGTTTTAAGTAGGAACCATACAGAATATTGAACTCATTCTTCCTTTCACCTCCGCGTTTCAATTAGACAGTGAGCAGCTATATCTCACCTCGCAATGCTTAAAATTGTAACATCAACTGTATTGTCATAATCTCTGTTGGGAATGTAACCAAGAAATGTATGCGAGATGGATGGACTAGATGCATTCTTGAACAAATTCAAACAATCTTTGTCCGAATCATATTGAACGGGAACGGTTCTCTGTAATCTATCAAAACTAACGTAAAAAGTATTTTGTGTTTCCATGCTCTCTATTTCGATGTCAAGGACACCTTCTGGTATACTTATTCTTATTACATTCGAAACCATTCATTTCCATCTCATCCATCTTTGTAGTGCGACAATATGCCATGTCCTTCACATTTTCCACATTTCTATGCAACACCATCCATGTAATAACGTCAATTTGAAGTTTCTTCTTTTCAGCAGCTCCTGTTTCTTTCAAATGGTATCCTGAAAAAATGCATGTATAGCTCAGTTCATAGAATAAATGTTTCGCCATAAGTTTACTAGAACACATGTATCAGAAAGGAGCTTCCTTACACGAGTTGCCAACATAGCAGTATTGCTAACCACTCCAACAGCATCATTTCTGCTGCCCTTGGTTGTGAACATGGCCATGTTTTGGTCATATTTTAATTCCTGTCTGATGATATATTGTTGTGTATCGTTCTAGTCATTCATTGACGGTATATATACACTGTTGGTACACCGAAACAGAGAAAAGGTGCAGGTACAAACTTGGTTTCATGTTCCCTCGATATACCATTTTAGGTAACCACAGCTGTGCGATTTGTCCAATTCTTTTCAAAATTTTCTTGGAACGGTACAATCTCAGATGTTTCGGCAATAACCCATTGCTGTAACAACTTATCAGCGCCATACGTTAGGCTGACATACTTCTTAGGGATGTCTATCACCATTTCGTCAGAGTGCTTTCCACTCCCGTTCAACGGGTGTGGAAAGCATTCTGACAAAAAATAAATTGTTTCCATCACTCAATTATTTTGATAGCTGAGGATTGAGCTTTACTAGAGCCTTGTTATCCAATTTTAAATTTTCATTCGCAGCGCATTCCGCTTGTATTACATCTTGCAGCGCCTTAATACAAATATCCTTACCCATAACCTCCTATTCTGCTTCTTTAACCTGCCGTTTTCACAGGTTCAACGATTGAGGAATACGCTCCTTATCATCCTTCATTGCTGACAGTTCTCCCATTAAACTATTGTAGTGGTTTGCACTAAGTTTGTTGACAAAGACAGGAGCATTTGATTTCTGCTGACTCATCGTAACCGCCGCCACTGTTGAATACGGAGTTTCCAACATTGCCCACACCAATAAAGCTGTTGTGGGATGCACTAGTCCGCTCCAACTAACCACTAGAAATCAAGTTACACCAAGCAACAGCGTTGTTGTTCCCTGTAGCCGAACTTTGGACAGAACCTTGTGTAGCACTACCACTTCCTCTTGTGCTGCTATGTCCTGTTCGTGCGAAACCCTACCTCGTGCTCCGTTCTCTAGACAATCGATGACTCATCCGTTGTTGTTTACTGGCTGGAAGATGGCCCATTACTTCGCCTCCCATGCTTCCACCACTGCTGCTTCTTACGAACCCTGGCCGTTTCACTGGCAGGGGTTTCGAATGATAGGTAAGTTTTGTCATTTCTACTGACTAAGTTACTTTGACTCGACTGTGTGGTAGTAACGTATTAATATATTGCTTCGAAACGAAATTGTGATAGTAACGTAAATTTCGGAACAATAGGAACTGTTTATGTTTAGTATCAATACCGTAGTAAGATTTCAATTTCAATATGATAGTTTGATCACTATTTCCGGATCTGAAATCCTAACGGTACGAATATAAAAGTTCTCCCTTCATACTTCTCCCTGTGTTTGAAAATTCCATAATATGATTAAATTTTAATAAAATTTTGACAATATTAGGATCAATTTTATTAGATTTTCAACGAAAATGTCATGCATATTATGTTATGAAACAGTATAAATATAGTGTATGCCAAGACCAAAAATTAACTTTTTAATTTTTGGCAAAAAATGCCAAAAATTAAAAAGTTAATTTTTAATATTTTTTTTAATTCCAGTGAAATTTTGGCATACAGTAAAATTGATTTATTTCTTTTACACCATCAGGAATGTCACACTATTTCAGTACATACATATACAGATATATATACAAAAGAAAGTAAACAACCGTATGTACATAAATATATGTATATATGTACATACGCATATATGCATATATGCATATATGCATATATACATATATGCATATATACATATTGGTATACATATATTACGTATACATATGTTATATGCAAAATTTTAGAATGTCTCAGACATATATTCATATCTTGAAGATATTAATAGCCTATTAATATCTTCAAGATATGAATATATGTATAAACTGATATACATCATGTGATTCATATACGTATATATACATATACATATGTATATGGTGTAGACAAGTATACATTTTGGTGTAGATATGTATACATTTAAAGGTATTTTAAATTTATAATTACACATATGCGTATATACTACAAGTATATGTCATCTTCCAAGACATCAATTGATAGCTGACAAAGCTACTTCAGATGTCGTATTTATTATTATTCTAACACAGGCAACATCATATACTTTGGCACCACTTCACAAAAAAATCTGAAAACAAAAAATGAAATTAATAGAAACATAAACGCAATGAACGTAATAGAGAAAAATTGAACCCAGAGAAATTATCCTCGAGGAATGACATTCGGGTCAGCAAAAACAGGCTCAAAACGTCTCGTATGTAGCAGTTGATCTTCTGAGATCGTCACCTGTGATCTTTTCTCCACAATTCCAATTTTTCCTCATACCCTAAATGTATGACAGTTGGTACAGCATCATTAAAATTGGGATGGTCATCTTCCGAAAGATATTGATCATCTCAAGAAATTTTGCTGCTATCTCGTTCAACTGTAGAAACAGTTTAACTCTCTTTTCCCCTTCGATCCCTTCTGTTTTTTACGACTCCCTTTTGGAGCTTTCTTGGTTCTTGCCAATTATTCATCATCACAGTCCAATATTTCAATTGGAGGTTGATTTATTTGTACTTTTTTTGCAGCACGTCTTGTTATCTGTAATGAGTTAGTCTGTATCGGTAGTTGTGGCCTTTTTATGTAAGATACTCGTCTCCTTTCCCGCGAGGGCTGCATTTGGATGAAAGTGCGTACGATCCTTTTTCCTTAGACGTTCTACCTTCCTTTCCATTGCAGTCATGAATGTGGGGGTTGTGTGATGAACTTGGCCTTGTTCATATTTGAAACCTTTCATTACATTGGAGAAATATCTTCGAATTGATATTTCTATTGTTGGAGTGTTGCTAATCTCCACATCCAATAGTCCATCGAAGTCAGAAGGGACATATTCTGTTTTATTTTTACATCCATTGACTATTGAATGATGTTCCTTGTGCATCATCTTGATGAACATCATTGCGCTGTCATAAAAGGACCTTCCATTCCATTTTCCTCTGTTCTTGTTCAAGTATCACTATCCAAGAGCCCTTAAAATCAACACTGTATCTTCCACGGTCGCTTTGAAAAGAGTTGAAGAGTATAAAACGTTACCCCTCCGGAACCATTGCCAACATCACTGATGAATGGGTCTGTGGTGCGATACTCTGTCATCTATACTTCAAAAAATTAAACAAGACACGGTGTTCATAGAATAGTTTGCCCAGACGCGCAAAACGCAAGACCGTGTTGCGTTTATTCCAATCCAGAAAGTTGGATGCCAACATATCTTCGGCAATGTATTTATTCCGGGCTCCTAGGTAACCGACACAGTATTCGTTTTTAAATTTTGTACTATACTGTATCACACTGCTCATAAGGTCCGGGAAGAAGACGTCTTCCCTGTTCTTTTCACTTAAGATGTTTCTTAAACGACTTAACTCGATAATTTCCGAGGAATACAGATGGTTCTTGTCATCTCCAGAACGGTTGATTACCATGACTCGAAAAGGTTGCTGAGTACATGATAATTTGGAATTGACCACCTTCTCCGGCAGTTCCGTAATTCAGGCTAGATGATGAAGGCCATCAACGATTAGAACATTCCTGTTCGATTCTAACGGATAACATCTACTTCTACTGTCAACAGTACAAATGTCTTGGAGATATGTTACCGGATCAGTACCGTAAGAACAGGTCACACTCAACATATCATGGATGTAATTAAAACAATCGGTTTCAAGCTCTTTCATCAACACAGCCTTATTTGTCTCATCAATATTGCGGAGAGGGTTTTGAACATTGTTAATTTCGTTGATGTTCACAAAAATGTCCTGATATGTGTAGTTGACGAGGCTAAACTTATGGAAACTTATCTTCTTCCCGGCATGATCTTAATAAGCATTATCAAGTAGTGATGGTTCGGTTTTTTGATCATTACCAAATGATACACTGTTTAGAATAGAGCGACTACCAGTACTATTATTTCAAGATGAACCAACCTGGCTTGGTGTTTTCGAGCGTGTTTCTATGGATGTTACTGGAAACGTCTGGTCTTATTATTTACCATTGCACGACTATCCCAAGGATAGAAGCATACAAACTTGAGGTCTCCAAATGTCGTCGGTGGTGCTTCCTCCGGGTCCATTGACTTATACCTTGATGCAAAAACGTAGTTCCAGTCTTGATGTGTTTTCTCCTCGTCTCTTGTCTGATCCAGCGATATATTTCGAATAACAACCACGTCTTTTCCCGGCTCATTAACGAGATCGTGACCATGGAGATAACGACGTAACGATCCATCTCCTCTAGAAAGTACAGCGGTTCCAATTTTTGCTGCGTTCTGTGAGTGATACAGGTTTAAACAACATTCGGGAAGCAGATTACGCTCTTCTTCTCCCTTTTTAATGTTACCATCCAAAACAGCCTTGTGGAACATTTTGGTGTCCCTCAACGGCATCTCAGTTGATGATGAAGCCACGATGGTAATTGAAGGTTGATAATAATTGAAATGTTGATAAACTTTATTATTAGTATCTTACTTTAAGTTAGATTGCTGTTTGAGATGGGTGATGGTTGTTTCTATATTACATTGAAGTGTGAGGAAGGTGAGAGTTTATAGAGAACGTGATTTTAAACTATAACAGATTCAGAGCTGTATAATGTGATCAATAGTAGTTGCACTAGATAATTTGAATCGCGAGAACACTTCTTATTACGTGATAATTGTGATGATTATATGAATTTAGCATTGAGTATAACTAATTAATTTAAAAGTTATGCACTATTTTCTGTACTCGTGCGATGATTCGTAATGTAACGGAAAATGTATGACATTCCTGACCGTGTAACGGAACTTCCGTTACACGTTCAGGAATGTCACTATTTGAAATAAATCTATTTTAGTGTATGCCAAAATTCCATCTGGAATTGAAAAAATGGCAAAAATTAACATATTAATTTTTGGCTTTTTTTCCAAAAATAAAAAAGTTTCAACAACTTATTCAACATGGCAAGTTCATCTCGATCTACACAACAAGGACAAGATGCGTAACGCATCGAAAGAGCAAGACGAGAAGGGGAATTGACAAGGAACATCATCTTCAACATCTTGCAATGCTTTTGAACTGAGGAATACCTATCTACTCACAGCGATACCGAGTATGAGCTGGGTTCATTCCTGCAGTGGGTCGTGGCTCAGTTTTTTGAAACCAGTAAACCCCATGAAGCTATAAAAATATGGTGGATCTCATGAAACGCTTGGAAAACAAGGTACGGAGTTCAAGCAAACTGAAGAGGAACCAGGTCGCAGATGACAATTTCAAGGCAAACAAGCATGTATTGGCTTCAGTTTCCAAGACATAGCGACTTCGATAAATCATCAATTTTGCGTTTGTTGTTAATATTTATGGTATTAAAGAAGTTCGTACGACAGTGATGTTCGAACAGGTGCTCATGAAAAAGCTTGTGTTCACAACCTTCTTCATTGGTTTGTCTTACAAACACCAAATATGTGGTAGTAATACAAACAAGGTCTCACGAAAAATGGATCCATACAACATTTCTTTACCAACTGTTCACGGGCGTCTACTATACTACCACTCAGTGACAATTCTCATCTCAGCGATTCTTGAGAAAAGTGCCAATTGAAAACTGTTTACGGTCAAGGTACTTATATTGCTGTGGCATGTCAGTATGTGCATAATGCGTGGTCTACCTTTGCAACGAAATGTGGTCATGAAGTTATATCTGACATGTTCGCGCCATACGTCTTCTATAACGCACAATTTTGCACTTTTTGGGTCATCAAAAAAATATCAAATGGTTATTCACCAATTACGCAACGACAAATTTCAACGAATCTTATCAATCTACAACGGACCCATAAAATTTTGATCCAATTGCAATTGGTCGTTCGGACGCGGAAGATGGTACGTATCGTTTGGCGGCCGCACTGGTGTTCAGTACACAACAAGCAATTGTGACATGAATAGATTTCTACTCCAAAATCAAGACAACGAATGAACCAATGGATTTTTCTTTGATGAACAACTTACAACTTTGATCAAGAGGACTGCCATATGTTTTTCTGCACTGACAGATGCAACAGAAACAACACTGCTAATAACGAAACCAATCATCCCTTCAACGGTTACACCGGTTAATGATCTAATGAAACAGGACGCCTCAACAAGCAAGCCGCAGAATCCAAGATATGCTTCACTCTCAGGCTCCTTCACCCGTGAACGATAAGCAAGTTCTACAGAGGTTAGTAGCCGACCATTTATTTTTCTTCATTGCACGCCGTGCAATGAGGAAGAAGAAACGGACTGAATCATATCCGATATCACATCAGAGTTGTGGTACGCAACCTCTACAGACAAGAGTTCCAGATCACAACGACAACTATATGGGTGTACTAGCCAAGAGAGGATGTCCTCGAAACAACATTTGCAGCAACATCAACATCTTTCGGACCAGCAGCTGAAGATACCATGGAAGGTTTGAAACATGAAATGATGAACGACTTCACGTGCCTCGACGTCAGTTTCAAAAACTTCAGTAGGACAGCGGAAGATTTCACTGATAAAAACTTGGACAAAAACGTTGACTTTCTCCTCACGGATCCACCCTACAATACCATAAGTGAGCAAACTTTCCAGATCTCAAGTCACAACAAGTAGACAGACGATGATATGTCTCTTTTGGTTAAAAACGCTCCTAAATGGAACCTTTTTGGAAGACATGGTCATATATTTTGTTCTTACACGCAGTTTAGAGATCGGGTTTATATTATGAGTGAGCAGAAAATAATGAGACTGGCCAAAGATCTTGGGGAATATGGAGAAGATGTTAAGATGCTTCAGAATGCGTGTACAGTGGAAATGAACGCACTCAACTACAACAAGGTCTTAGAGATATATAATACAAACCCATCACACCAACGCCTCAGTCATCTTTCCGTTAATGAAATTTCAGTGCATTTTTGGAAAAATGGATTTTCAAGTAACCGTGCTAAATAACTGGTTAATTACAGGCCGGTCCCTCGTGTAAATTCTATATATCCTGGTACTTGCATTGTTTCCACAAAACATACCATCAATAGTTTCGAATACTTCCAACTGTTGATATACCGTTACATGACTGTGTAGAAGAAGATATTACGCAGTCAACTTCACTAAATAATAGAAAAATTTGTGACATGAATGTAGACATAAATTTGGTCTCTTGTGCTGGTATTGATGTTGATGATTGTGGCTCCGAAGGAGATCATGAAGATGTAGATGACCGTTTAATGGAAGGATTCTTTACGTACAAGAATGGCGTGGAAATAAAAGACAATGAAAACACCATTACAAAAAGTGACATCGAACAGAAAGATGAACATAACAATCATAACAATAATAGAAACAAATCACCTAAACTTCTCAACTTAACGAAGATTACAACAAAGTCTCTTCTTGGTGTACTTCTTTTACATTGAAAGGTGAGATTAACTGTGAGACAGTATTAAATGGAATCATTACTACTTCAACTAATTCGTGACGACCGTCCCCTGCCTTCTCATAATACAGTCCGTTCCAATCTTTGGCCTTTCTTGCACAAAAACATATTTCTAAAGTCAATTGTCCTTCATTTTCAAGCCGAAAACGCAACAAAAGCTGTCAACTGATCACCCCGTAGATGGAGAAGATCATGATGTCAAAAGAAATGAAGAATAAGGGAAGAGGGCATCATTGAAACCAGTTATGGTGATTAAAATAAGCGAGCATAATGGCATGTAGTGATGTGTCTTATCTCTCCACAAATATTCTTCTATTTCCAGCAGATCATCGTCATTTTCTACGGTAACTACAAATAGCACAGACAAAAAACAGTTTAAATCAATAAATAACGCGCCTGTCATTCGACAAGCTGACAACAGCGCAAAATTACTACCACCGTTGTACCTACAAGACAAAGAGTCAGAAGTTGTTTATGAATTAGGTGGAAACATACTTCTAACTGCATTAATCGATCCCTCTACAAATGTAACTTCTTCTATCAATTACAGATCGGTCGGGCAGCCTTCAAATGAAGGTGAAGTAGAATTTAAGAGATTTGTATGTGTCATGTGGTCTCTGGTATCAACAGCTAAATCTATAGCTTCATCAAGAATAGTGAAACATAGTTGTGAACCATCCGCTCGTCTTCTTCAAGGGTCATTGAGGGAAGTAATAACATTTTTAAGAGAACATGTAACTACTCTTTCATCAGTTGCACCAAAAGTGCGAAAGAGGACTTTACGTCAATCAAGAGCAAAAACATTACATGGGACACGATATCAAATACAATCGTCTCCATACTTCCTCGAGATTTATGTGCCGTTCTTTCTTCATCAGGTACAGAGAATTTCGAATCCGTTTCTGCAGTCTATGTCAATTGATTTTAGCGTACAAGTACATCAGTAAACGATGATTTCATATTTCGGCGAAAGAAAATTAATCCTTTTCGAGAACAGTATGAAGTATTGTTGAATTTACATGCCATAGTGCGGTGCATTTTCAGAATCACACCAAGATCTTAATAGGGTCTTGACCTCCCCCTCGCCTATCTCATCTGTGGCCGCTGAACATACCGTTACGGAAAGCTTCTTCACGCCCGAGCCTGACTCGCTCCAGGACGTCTGCCTGAATAACGCATCTGCATCTCTATACCTGATACGCGCCATTTTTGGCATTCATAATGCATACCTTCGTTCGGAGAACAGACGAATATTTCCAATCTGCCAATTGTCGGACACATGTCCGAGTCGGCGATCATCTCACATCGCACCGGATGAACCTCTTCCAGACGATATCACCGTTTCACCATATGTGGGACCGTTTTCTTTCAAATATCACCTCTACAGAACATCTGATTGAGCTTCAACCGGACGCGACACCCATATTTCACATGCCGTATCGCGCAGGGCAGGTACTACTAGAAACCAAACGGACTGAAGTTGCTCTCATGCTCATGAACGACGTGATAGAGGCCACCAATACCAAATGAGCCTCCCCAGTTGACTTCATTCCGAAAAATGACGGTTCTCCACGTTTTTATATTGGCTACCGCCACTTGAACTCCGTTACGGTTAGAGATTCCTACCCCATTTCGATAATTGAGGAATTCATCGATTCTCTCGGGGATACTCATATCTTTAGCACATTTGACTGCAACTCGGGTTACTTGCAAATCCCGGTTGCCTAATCGGACTGTGGCAAAACGGCCTTGATCAGGCATCAAGATTTTTACCGCTTTAATTGAATGCCTTTGGGATTGAATAATTCACCTGGTACGTTTCAACGTGCGATCACCATTATCCTTTCACCAGTCTGGTGGCAATCCGCTTTCGTCTACCTCGATGATATTATCACCTTCTCTGCCGATATTCGGAGTCACCTCAAACGTTTCACTCAGAATCTTCAGCGGTTATCCGATGCCGGCCTATCTCTCAATCAGAATAAGTACTTCTTCTTTCAGAAATCCGTCTAATACTTCGACCATATCATCCGTCCAGGTAAATTGAACATGACCTCTAAAATATCTAGGCCATAAAACTGATGCACCCACCGACAAGGGCAACTCAGTTACGGAGTTTCCTCGGACTCTGCAACGTATACCGTCGCTTTGGCCCTAATTTCTCTCGACTGGCTTCCGTACTTACGCGCATTCTAATAAAGGGGAACCCACAAAATTCCCAACTATAACCGACCCGAAAACGGAGGCATTCGCCAATCTCAAGGGAAAACTTCATTCCCCCTGTTTTGGCTCACCCATGTGTTGAAGCCCCGTATACCGTGGACACGGATGCATGCGATAACCAAATCGGTTGCATCTTGATGCAGGAGCAATCTGACGACATAGTTCTCGAAACGATTGGATAATGGTCCCGCACCCTCAATATATCCGAACGGAATTATGATAGGACTCATCGTGAGTGTCTCTCCATCGTCTGGGCTGTGCCATTTAACATACAGTAGCTCTGATTTAACAATCTCCGTGGACCACACTATTCAAACAATGTTACCTCATTTAGGCTCCAATCAAAATAATTATTGCATTCGACTAAGTGGCATGTATCAAAGACACTGGAATGGTACAAGCTCCACGCTCAAGTTACAGCACGAATCAACTGTCTGGTTTTCTTGCCTTGTAATTCTCTTTTCGCTACAAGAATGCTTTTCGCAACTGTCTCTTTTCTTCCCTTTTCTCTCTTCCTACTTTTCTTCAGTCCAATCAATAAACTACTCGCCTTGATTAGGTACCGATAGTTGTATTCTCCCAGTCACGAAAATCCAACCATTCATATGGTTACGAATTGCGCTCCGCTACTAGACCCCAGTCCCACTTCTCAAAGTTACTTCTTCTAGCCCTATCTCACTCCGTTACTCATCCTTTGACCTCTATACCCCTATTACTGCATTTTACACTGACTACAGTATCATTTCTCCTGATACACGCTAACACTCTACTGTAGAAGCTACTCTATCTTCAACACACGTTCTACACCATCCTACTTTTTCCACACGTGGCTAGCAGCTAATCCAGACTTTGATTGTACACTGTCTATCTTTACTAGTTTGCTGTATTTCCAGTATTTTGACATGGTCTGTGCTTTTGCTATGCCCCTATCTCGAGAGCGCTTACTTCACAATTTGAACGTATCACAACCCCTTCCGTGTTAGTAATACTCTGTCAGCCGCGACCAGACGTCTCCAACGCTGGCACCTCCCTCCCATTAAGTTTGACTATGAGGTCCTTTATCGTGCCGGATGCGGCCATCAAATCCCAGACGCCCTCTCCCGTCGCACAACTACCGGGTCGGATTCCTCCCCAATTGATGATGACATTTCAGTCCTGCTACAACCAAACGGTGCTTCAATCACAACTTTTAATGACATTTCAGACCTTATTTCGATTCCGTAGACCAGTCACGATCCATCATAGGAAACTTCTCAGGTTTTGTTCACCGAATCAACTGACCTCCAATACCCCATTTCACATGACAAACTCATCCGCTCCCAAACTACCTACACGGTACGCCAACGATTCAATTCTTTAGTGTACAAGCCCTAATCAGTGTTCTCCATCGACCGATACGTTTTGCACGTCCGTCGATCTAAAATCGAGCGCTCTCTTTAAACCGTCATACCACCAGCCCTATTTGATCGGTTTCTTTACCAGTTCCATTATCCGGTCTCTGCTGGCCATCCTGCAGTCAATTGTCAGTTCGTCAACCAGAATTGATACAAAGGCGACCAATTCGTGTGACTAATAGGAGTATACGACTAGGAGGAGAGGCATTTGATGTGATAAAGAGATGGATTTGCAGGAGGATGAAAAGAGGAAGTCGCAGAAGGAAAGAAATGAAGTTGTAGGATGATAGTAGAGAAGATGAACTAAGAGAATGAACTAGAGGAAGTTGCATGATGATAATGAGCTGATATGAATACGTTGAACAATGATTATATCTATCATCTAATACATCGAACAAATAATACAACTAACGAAGATGATGATAACGATCATATGGATTGATCAAAACAAAGTAGAAACGACCATAATTCCAGAATTACTATGAAATGCACTATGAGAATTAACAGCGATGATACCCCACGGAAGAGGAAAGCATGATCAATACCAAAAGATAAGAGAAAAAGTGTAGATACATCCAAGGAGGTTGATGAACAATAAAGTAGAGATGACGATTTAATGATGATGATGAACGACTGAAACCACTATCACTAAAACGAAGAGAAGAGGCAATGGGGAAGACCATAAGATAAGGGGAAGGATGTCGTACGCCAAAAGGAACATTGTTGAAAAGAACAGGTTGATCGTTGCAAATGGTGGTACGATTAATGATCAGAATCGTGCGAAATAACAAGAAGGAAAAGGGTAAGAATACAACACGAAAATTCCTGTTGGCTACAAATGAACATAACAATAAAATTACGTGTACTGATAACTTGGCATTGTATACGGGATACAAGATGATACCCACACCATAGTAGAAACCAAGTGACAGTTTACAATGATATCATCACCATCACCATCATATACAGTATGGCTATTCTATATCTGCATACAATTACATAGTTGGATCATTCATAATTATGTAATATGTTATAATCCGTGGTAACATAAGACAAGCCGCATCTTAACACGTATAATACAACACGTGTATGTTATCTCAGGTTACAAGAATTATTTAATTAGCACTCGGCTATATTTTATAACCACACGTGTCATTATTACTATTTATCACTGAGTTGGATATAAATATCGGATCTCAATAGGAATAGCTAAAAGTTAATAAAAGGTAGACATTTAACAAATGAAAGGAATACTTGGACATCACCGACAGTTTAACTCAATAAGCAAATACATCCGAGGAAAGGAAACTTGACTCAACCACGCACTAGGCTGGCTAACCCCTGTCGCTACTAGGAAAAGTAATCCCCACGCGTATTCCGCCTGCTCGATAACCTCCAGTTGTGAATCCAGAACTTGGAGGGACACCACTCGTTCCTTCTACTGTAATATCCGTACGGGTGCTTAACTTCATTAGGATATCAGGTCAAATAACCCGCTTGTCCATGCGCAGCGGAAGGAAACTATCAAAAGTAGCA
>JAULBU010028442.1:0-17190 GCA_032358235.1 Odonthalia washingtoniensis
AATACTAGACAACTGAACTAATCCGATGGCGGAGCTGATGGAGTGTGTGGGTCTCTCTGACGAATATCGTGACGGACCAGAAGAGCTGTGCTATCCTGCACAGCGACGTTCATGTCATTCTGTATTGTATTGGCAAAATTTTTATTAAAGTCACGCGTCCGCAATATTGACGTGTGCATAGATGTCAGCACCGTACGGTACGTTCCCAGGAGCACATTAGACTGTTCGCATTTTGCGTGTTGTTCCGCCTCGGTTGCTCTGGACGGGGCAAGTTTTTTCGTTAGACGGTTTATCTCTTTTTGACAGTGATTTCTCTTTTCCTTCTCCACAACAACAACGTTATACATCTCGGTCTGTTTTCGATCCAACTGTTTTATTCGATCCTGTAACTGTTTAACCATCTCTCCGTTGCGGTTGTTGCTCCCATCTTCAAGTATCCAACCACGTATCTGTCTGAAGAAACCATCCGGATTGGCTGGGAATTTACAATTTCTACCTTGCAGAACGGGCTTCAACACATATGTCAATCGTGCATACCATCCATCCCGATCAGAGTAAACCACGTCCCGGTCTTCTTCATCGACATCTCCAGTCATGTCAATATCTTCATCTGGACCAGAATCACCGCTCGGTTCATTCCGTTCTCTTATAATATACCCCATTCTTACTAGCAGTTCCTGCACAAGATCTTCACAGTCTCTTCCATATATGCTTGGTCTTCCATCCAAAACTGTACGGTTACTTTGTTAAACACCCTCACTTTCCAATAATATAATTTGTCCATACATGAGTTTAATTTCCGTTCCTCCGATCTCGGTAGATCAACAATCTACCCTGTGTCCCAATTGTAGTGGACAAATGGATTCTGCATTTCCCTTCCGAGCGTGTACCAATCAACTTTGGTGGTTCAACGTATGGCGAGTAGCACCTTTTTTAAATTTTATTCAGAGTTAAAATACAACTATACCAAATACCGATCGGAACATAAGTCTATTAAAGAGATAGGCAGTGGTGTCATAATTCCATAACCATTACTGCTCGTTAGGGGCGGGTCCACATGTTTTGTTACTTCCATTCCGAAACTGCAGCAGTACATTAACGCTCCTATAAAAATTTCAACAGCCTCCTTCTTTATAACCTGTCGATCAAGTTGCTGTTATGTTGATGTTCCATACTTGTAAATGTTGAGGTGATGAGCCGGTAACGGTGGTGATGGTGCGGATATCAAGGAAGACGGTTCCATGTTTTCAATACCATACGAAACGGACATGTAGTACTTTCTTCTGTCCGCAACGGACATTGCAAATGATCCTACATCGTGCCATCCGAGAAGTAGCTGTATGACAAATGGGTGCACTTTGTCCCGTCCTGCTTTTTCAGCAGCCCTTATACCAGCACTTCACATACTTGTTTCAAATGCTGCATCTCACACCAGTATTCCCTTCTCTGTAACATGTACCATTCCGAAATCGGTCTCGGCAAGATACTTGGTACGTCGCTAAATGTTTTCCACGCTTCTCTAGCTCGTTCCATCATTGCGCAAATATCAACCGCACGGATTTGATATTGAACTTCTTCTGAGCATCGTACCCATATCGTATCGCATGTTTGACGATCAATGCACCCTAAAACCTCACCTCCAGTGTGTGTCCATCTTCTTGCCCAACGTACCTGACGTATCATTCTCCCAGTCGGTTCTGTACCGCTTGCACCCTTCGGATTATCTACCATTTTCACGTATCTCATTCCATCAAATAAATTCCGTGCGTAACAGTCTCTTATGTGCTCCTTAACGTAATATGGCGGTCTGGATCTTCTCTCAGCTCCGGTTCGTTTAAATCAATATTTATTGATAAGGTTCGAATTCTCAAAATGGACCAACTTTCTCATTGATGACCAAAACGAATGCTTGATTCTAAAAACAAGAGCTGTTTTCTTCATTTCTTCCATAGAATATTCAGTTGCACCGAGTTCAGTTTTAGGAGCTTCGTTTGGTGAAGCATTCCGGTGTGGAGAAGATTCTCTCATCGGCGTTCTCATTCGCGGAATTGGTGGCAGATCACTTGAACTGCTCCCCTGCATTTCGGTTGTTCCTGCAATTCGTTTGGATGTTATCACAATTGCAGCTGTTAGTTATATATCCAAGACAGGTAAACTGACAATAATACCGTGCCACAATAGCATTCTTAAGTAGTGAAGTTGTCCTAAAACATTCCTCATATTGCATAGTTGTGCTACATACCTTTCCGCATATGACTTGTTGTTGTTGACCCCCATGCACTCTCTCTTTCATGTCTTCCGTTACGGTATTACCAGTCGTATTATTCCAATCATCCTAGCCGGTTATGATATCACATTCGTTACTGCTTCGTTCCCTATTGTAAAACGCAGATACATGACCCCATTAACGGTTTCGATCCATTGCGACGTTCCGTTATCGTGATATATCTTCCGTAATTTACCGTACGTTTTTCAAGATTGTATTGGTAGTTCAGGGTGTCGACCGCTTATCTGATTCGGTTTTGATTAATTTTTATCATTTTTTAGGTCGGCGAAAAAATTTAATACGTACTACGTTATTAATTTGGTTTAACGAGGGTAAAATAATTTCTACAACCGTTCCTGTTAAATTATTATTGGATTTAAAATTTAACATATGATTTTATTGCTTATGATATGGTTTTTCGCATTACCGATACCGTATTATATCATTGACTTAAATAAATGTTCATATTTCATTTATCACGTACATACCTCACGCAATTCAGATGTTAGAACGGTTGTAGTGTTTTTCCGTCTCGGAATTATTCTTCCCTTCGCACGTGTAAAATTCTTTAACTGGTCGCAGTCACATGTGATTCCCCACTATGGTTCAAAGAATCCGTTCTTCGGTATTAATCGCACGTCATTCGAAAAACTGGAAGACTACGAACATGCGAAAGACATCGAATCCGTACTCCTTTCGGTTTTTTCATTACGGTCACTTACTGAATTACCGAAATGATGAAGAAACCTACCTTTCATATTATATTATCCTTCTGTTTCAACCCGACCTTGTACCACTTCATAATGACGTACGTTATACTACATTCTCAAATTTAAATCCCTATTATGATTTGACAGTTCCTTCTGTATATTATGCCGATCGGTTTAATTTGTCAGAAGATTAGCACTCACTTCATCGTCACCATAGTCGCACGGTGCAGTTGCATGACTTAGTTCTATATCACGGCGCATGTTTCGTTCATTTTCTATGTGTCTCGGACCAATTTTCCGTTCCTTTCAATCAAACACCTTATCTACCACATCCGTTCTATTGTCGTCCTTACACTTATTCTTACCTTGCTTCACCCGTATCATCATATTATGAAGTACGATGACACCCTCGGATATTATTGTCGATATGTCCTGGTCTTCGTTCCGAACGGAAAAGTATAGAAGTTTGTACCTCTCCCGTGATTCATAGAAGAACTGGGAAATTTTTTCCGAACGGTTTTGTGCGCATTGTTCAAGCCACGCGCCTTTCCATTATCGTTGTTCTCGTCCACTTCTACAAATATCGGCCACATCGTATATTCCCCATTTACTAGAAAGTACAACAAGTGCCTTCTCAACCGGGACGGTCTCATCATGTACCCTCTGAAATCCCACATATTTTTGTGCGACTAGAAAACTTTCGTAATAACCTAGTCCTTATCTTACTATACTTTCTGTTCGGGTCTGCCTTCACGCTCGACCACGCCCAACAGTACAAATCCATGTCGACCCAGACCTCCACATTTACACGTTCCCCTCTGCAAATTACCCGTCCGGTGTTTCTGTCCGTTTCTGCTGTCTTTTCATACATGTCAACACATTCCAAATTCCAGCACACCTGGGGAATCCTTTCCATCAGAACTTTTTTCCTATTTCTTTCAACTCATCCGTATTCGGTCTCCTGTTAAAAAAACTGCACCATATTTTTCCAGTAGATAGGTGCATAAATCCACCAGATATATTCGCACTTCATCTCCCTCCATCCCCTTCCTTTCATTCCGCGCGGATCTGTACTCTACATACCACATCGCTGATAAAGCAGCAAGCATTCTTGTCTCTGTGCTTGATTCGTATCCCGCACCCTTGTTCGGGTCCTTCTTCCAAACTTCCGGACGGTTTTGAACCAATTCGTTTCGAAGACGGTAAAATAGACTTTTCGAGACGCTGAACATTTGCTCAAAAGTCCAATCGGTGCAAACCTCATAACTGAATATGAAGCTTGCACCGCCATGCATCGTGAAATCATCCCATGACTTCATTGACCGATAATCCGTAACAGTTTCCTCTTCTTCTTCATCTTCATCATCCTTGCTAATTTCTTTGTTCACCTGATCTAGAATGATCTCTTGCTGCCTGTGCAGTTCCGTAAGTAAACTCAATAATTGCCTCTGTTACTTTCTCGTACATCCCGGTAGTTTCGCTTTTTCCCACGCTTTGCCCCATTCTGATCCGCACGCTGATATAGCGCTTTCCTCTCCCTTCAAAGTCCTATTCCCTATAGAATCATGATTCACACACACAGTGGATTTTATGTGCCTGCAAGCACATAATATCAACTGTGTGTGTTTGCAGACCTTCATCAAAAAAAATCCGTGACGGTAATCTTCCATTCTCAGTCTACTTTTTGTCACACGCATACACCCATGTCAGGTTCACGCTCCAATCACATCCATACACGAATTTGTAGCTCAGTATAGTCACTTTACAGATCAACCATCACACACTTCGTGCAGTGGAATGTACAGCAGTCTCGCCTCGTCACCACACCACTACCACTACGGCACATTGAAAACGCCATTTCCGGGCTCCCCCATAAAAAGTATTCCGGTCTTGGACATGGACACGCAGAACAATTTCATTGGATATATCGTTATAGGACATACACATTCCCAAATTGTACTAGTGCAAACAGCACGTTTTAATATAAACATTCGCATGAAATGCACAAACAAACCGGATATATGTACCAGTTTCAACTCACTTTATGTGCCCTTGTGTACAAAATAAACTACTATTTCTTATTCGAACTCATCACCTAACTAGATGCCCTAAGAACTTATACATTATTGTATAAGCGGACGGCGGTGATGTAAGTGTGTAGGAATGCACTAACGTGTCGCAAAAAATTACACACTTCACTGTACATCACTATAAATTACTTGAATCAATCAGGTGTTGAAGAAATAATACAGTATCATTAAAAATTTTGGAAAAATACAAGATCAGTAGGGAGTAAAATGGGAAATTGACATAATAATATTATGTCGATTTCCCATATTATGTCGATATTTGTCAATATCATCAATATTATTCAGTAGGCATCTCGTCTTACTTAGGGGTGTTTACGGAGAATGATTTATGGGTTTGTCTTATGAAATACGCCTTGAATCAGATTCCTCCCAACTGATCGCCGAATTTTAATAACCTCTTGTTATTTTCAACTGAGATCTTCTCTTTCACACGTATCATAATTTGATACGTTGTGTCGTGCTCCATAGCAAATACTCGAAATGACCTTTTTGTGGCCCGACTAATTACGCATACCACTGTGAATATGGCGAGCAGGCCTTTCACACTAGCCATCGAACGTATTTAACGTGTCAACGTAGCCTGAGATACGACCGCAACAACCACCCTATGTTTTGATGGTTTTTGGGGGTCGAAAAAATAAATTTTACTTCTTTTCCGAGATACGAGCAAAAAGATTTTCGTTGCACTTCTTTTTTTTTGGCCCACCATCATTTCATCTCCGTCTAAGGGCATTCTCAACACTGCGACATGGATATATTGGATGTTGAGACTTTTCAGGAGAACGAAATGCTCGAATTCGAAGATGTAGATAGGCTTCTAAACGAATCGGAGCAAACATTCCCTGTGCCTTACATGAGTGTCACACATGGTATGGAGTTGGACAACGGTGAAGAGTCCAATTAGGATGTGGTTGAAGACACTGCGGTGGCTGAAGACTCTGCGGCGGTTTTACATTTCTATGAATATGTAGGTCAATGTACTTGTGTCGAGCCATGTGTATTTGACAATATAAAAAAACTTTTTATGACCTTTTCTAAAATGGTGCAACATGAACGTCGTAACGCGATGATGGCCATTCTCTCAGCACTATCTTTAACTAAAGGAGAACAAATCAGTTGTTTCTGAACCTCACACAACTAATGATAAGAAAGAGAAGGAGACATGAAAATTTAGAAGGAGAGGATGGCCACTTGAAGTATAGAACTACGCCGTACGCTTTCGTGGTAAGAGGGTATGTCAAAACTTATTTGCTGCGATTACTCAGACACATCCAAGGACTCTTAATAATTATGTTAGACAGGTACTAATGCATCCTGAATTTGTAGTTCAGACTAAAGAGACAAAGAAAACGAGCTTGGGTAGCCGTACAGTTCAAACTGAAGTTGCACGAGCATTGCTTATTATTGTTAATCAGTTTATGAATACGCCTGAGAGCATCCTTTCAATTCCTAATCTATCTTCAGTGTCGCCAGTACATGAAGGCAACCGCCGTGCGTATCTTGAGAAAAACGTTATTTACCGGTACTTCAGTACTGACCCGATGTTACGCTCCAAATACTTTGAAAGTGGATCTTCTTTTCGGAGGTAAGTCTATCTCTACCAATAATTAATAAAACACATCTTTTTCAATGTATGTAGTTTTATCAGCCATAACCCTAATTTAGTCATGCAATGATATCCACGTATCTTTAAAAATATACGTCCAATTCTATTTATGTTGGCACCAATGAAAAGCTGAGCTTTAGATCTGCAAATGTCTTTTTTTGGTCAAAATGGTCCAAACGTGGCATAAATTGCGATTATCTCGGAAGTACCAAACAGGTCATTTCGAGTATTTGCTATGGAGCACGACACAATTGACTTATAAAAAATTTGTATTTAATGACAAAATGTTGCATTGTCACCCTACACGCCCCGATTTTGCACATGTGCACTTACTCAAATTTTAGTGATTTCACTATTCCAAAACTCTTATTATTCACTTCAATTAATGTAACTACGAAAATAATGTGTATTACATTATATCCGGGTGTAGAAGTAAAATCATTCAATAATTATTAGAGGATTATTGTTTAGTGAATTATTAAAAATGACTTGCAAATGTCGTGACAGGTATTACATGTGTAATGTGTAAAGGAAAAATGAGAAAAATCAGGTCTCATTTTTCGTCTTAAATTCAAAGCAAGTGAATTTAAAATGACTTAGGACAGCCAAAAAATCGCCATCATGTACACCGGTCACCGCGATTAAAGTGGGCCACATTAAAAAGGAACCACTCCTTCTCAAGCCATACGCAGTGATTAAAATGGACCACATTAATTGAGAACCCACAATAAATGACTGCAGTTTCTGAATAATGTGGTCATCCAAGAAGGACAATTTAATGAAGTTCAAATAGATTTAGAGGTAATTTCTTGAGCTTTATCGCAAATCTAGCTCTTCTTCCTCAGATTCAGATTCCTTTTCGACGTCTTCCGCATTGACTGGCAGTCCATTTAAATGGTCACGGTGTTTGGCGATGATTTGTTGGAGTTCATCTGACAGTTGGTTCTCAGCCCACACGCTGTTAACTTTGGGAGACATGAATTTTATGACCATTGCCTTACGAGCAAATGACAAACCATTCTTGTCTCTTAGCTGGTTAACCTCCCGCACTGCATCAGCAGCCAGCTTCAAAAAGAAAGACTTTCCCGGATTCAAAAGTTTTCCACTTCCCTTACCGTTTCCATTTTTCCATTTCCCATCACGAACACACTCGAGTTTATACTGATCCCAGCACCGTTCCCATGCTTCCTTTATCTTTTGGATAGGGAATTGAACGGCAGGCTGGGTAGAGTTTTTTGCGTTCGGTGGAAGCTTCTTCAATGTGATGCGGAGCCGAATGAGGTGTTGGTCGACACCTTCATCCTCGATGTGTTATGAACAATTGTCGACGAAAAGTGTTCTTTTCTTCTCACCTGACTGGACTGGAATTTCCCTTCTCGCTGTAAGCCACTCCGACCAAACCTTTTGAATCCATCCAGTCCTTTGGTGACGAACGTTAACTTACACCGGGTATGCTATCGCTTACACCTCTTATTGGATAGGACCGATTCTTATTTTGAAGAATTAAAAATGGTGGCTGAATTAAAGCATTTTTCCACCTGTAATTCTAACAATCATTGTAATTGGCTCACCGCCAGATACGACATCTGCATACTTTACATAGTTGTCTCGAATGAAACCAAGAGTCCTACCATTGTCCATATTGAACACGAAGTGGGTCTTGTCGGCATTTTCGATGTAGCCTTCATCAAGTTCTCCGCTTTCGAAACCAAGCTTTAAGAATCCCAGGTGGTACGCTATTTCCGTCTCAATCTGCAGCTGCTTACCAGGGCTTTCCATCAATTTGCCTGTTTGCGAACGCTGAACAATACGAACGGCTTCCATGAAGCGCTGCACCCACCGAACTGTTATAGATTCTTTGATAGACGATTCATTATTCTGGACCGATTTATGATGGGGTGAATATATATCTGCGTTCTCAATAAGATGAAAGGCAAGATGACGCAACATAGAAGTATTGAACTTCACACCAGCCGAGCGCAAACGTTCAAATTCCTTATGGAGTTCAACATATAACGAGAAAACTCAAGCAGATCTCTTCGCTCCTCGTCCACCCAAAACCTTCATCTCTATCCTCTTACCACTGATACTGATTGACGACATAGTGAAATGACCTGTTCGCTTCTTTCCATCCTTCAACGAAATTTTTTCCACCCGTTTCTTCCACCATCGACTAGCTTTCTGAAGATTAGCCTTTCCGTTTCCAGGAAAGAATTTGGGAAAGTGATGGACGTATCTTGAGATAACGTGTTTCTCGCCTTCATGCTTGGCTTTTTCAATCATCCATGCCGTGGCCTTATATCTTTCGGCAAGTCTGTTCACATGTGTGGGACACTTCTTACCTATGCGTCCAGGAGACGACACCAGGGAGGAAACAGTGTTTTGAGTACTATTATCTGTGACATTAGAGGTGGTGCTGTTATTTAAGTGTTGTTGTCTACGATGATTGTTTGTTCTTTCAAGAGCACGCTCGATTGGTCCGACCATTTTTCTGGTTGCTTTGAACAATTCAATGGCTTTCGCTGACGACCAGGGTTAAGATGGTTGATAAGGACTAATGTGAGAGGGGGAAATCGACAACTAATATTATGTTCAGGAACAAATAGAAATTGTACAATGACTTTATTTCAAACGTTTGAATTAAATTACAAGCTGTAACGGAAAGTTTTGCCTCCTTTTTGAAGATTAGATTTTGAATACATGCGCAACGATTAATGTGGCCCATATTAATTAGGAACCCACGTTAATTATGTCACCCACTTTAATCGCGGTAACCGGTGTAGTCTTTTTTGGGTTTTGTAAAACAGAAACCGAAACCGAAACATCCGAAAAAACATTGCACTCCAGCAAAAAAATCAGGAACCTCCACTTATTCTCCTCACCCGTCGTCGCGTCGCGTACACACGCCAACACAAAACCAGGACCGCCGCTTAACATGTCGCTCAACCTCCCTTACTTGCAGCATACTTCACGTAAGTTACGTACCAATTCTACTCACCCGTCGTGTCGCGTGCACACGCAAACACCAAACCAGGACCGCCCCTCAATATTACGCTCAACTTCCCCTTAATTTCAGCATGCTTACGTACTATTTTTCCTCACCCGTCGCGTCGCATTCACACACCAAAACCAAACCAGGACCGTCCCTCAACATTACGCTCGTCCTCCCTTCAGTTACAGCATACTTCACGTATTAATTATCCTCGCCCGTCGCATCGCGTGCACACGCCTACTAGTACAGAAACTGAGGGGAGGGACAAGGACTACGGTGACAATTCTACAAATGGCTGATCCAATTGCTTCTAATGCAAACGGAACTGGAGGTCAACACATTGAATCGAACAACCTAACAGATGGAGGCGCGAATATTGTTTCGCAAAACATAACAGGTGGGGGGACGATTACACCGCTGAGTGGTATGATACAGAAGACAAGTTTCAGATTCAACAACGCATTGGACATAATATTATTAAAATCGGTGTGTTCGGAGAGGCTCACCTCGCTCGACATGGCTAATGTCAAAATAGATTCGAGGATGTATTAGAATGATTTATTTCGCAATATTCGAATGAAGTATTGGCTACTACAACGAAACCCACGTGGAATTGTTTAAATGACCGGTACAAAACGGTGGTGGCGGATCATTGAGTTGCGAGGAGAGCGAATGAAACGGCTTCGGGTATTATTGAGATCAGGAAGGAAAGGGAAGAATTATCGGACGACATATTGTTGGCAGTAGAAGAGATGGAAGAGCTGAAAGGGAAGAAAGAACTACGACAGATCGAACGATGCAACAATCTGTGGAAGAAATTATAAATAGGGCTGTCGGAGGTTTGGTGGTAAGGAATGATAGTGAACTCATTACACCACCGTCTTCGACAAATTCAGTCGCTGGATCTTCGTCAAGGCGGCGTCCGTTAGATTCAGACATTTAAGACAGACAGTTTCTCGATGAAAACATAAAGAGGATGTCTGATTATGAGTCAAAAAGACTTAAAATTGAAGAGGAAATGATGCCATTTCGGCGGGAATCAGAAAGAAAGATGAGTGAGCGATTAAATAGTGATCAGTAATTCAATGAACGTCGTCTCCTTTGAGAGGAAAAGCACTTTCAATTATTAGAGAGCCGTCATTTATTAGACAGTTACGATCGAAAGACGTCACATTTAGAGCAAAAAGAGATGACAAGTTTTTTATCAGCTCTTACAAAAGAATTAACAAGGAAATCAAATAGGGATTCCTAAATCCTGTTTTATTGTGCATCATTTGTTTGAAGGTAACGATCGATAGTTTGTGGATCTACTTCAAAATCTGTTTGAACTTGTCCACCGTGTTATAAACAGAATTTAAAGTTTCAAAGAAGAGCAGAATCTTTATACATGATGTAAATTGTAAATTGGTGTAGTAGGTGCAGCACGGACTTTTAACATCCTTTTAAACTCTTTTGAGGACCACATCTGCTTCATATCTTTATACGAGTGTTCCACTGACACTCTTACCGCACTCATAGTTTTATTTACAAGCAGTTATTCTGGAGTCACAAAATCTTTACTAAATTCAACCTGAATCCATGGTCGTAACATATAAGCAGGGTTCCCATAAATATACTACTTCTGCCCTTCAACATTGGGGATTGTTCTAAAACATTGTCTATACCACTCTCCCGATAAATAGTGAGATAATGACGTCTCCCTATTTATGGGCCATACATATGAAATATTAGCACGTCCGGATTTTTTATCGTCTGATAAATTAGATTTTGGGACCGTTTGTATCCGGAGCAGCATACTCTTTGATTTATTCCTGGGCCTCCTGGTCTGCTCATCTCTATTTTCATGCAGTAGATGAAGCACACACATTTTGGTAATATTGCGCCCTGCTCCCTGATAGATTACGCGTATAATTCCACCCGCTCCGTAATTAAATCAGCTCTTAATGATGTAAGAATATGACCCCATTTTGTAACAAAATGCATCACTGCCTCCCAAAAGACCTCAGACAGAACAGATAAACGCATACCAAATATCGGTTCTTGGTCAATCCATCGACAAGGGGCTTCTAAACGTCTTAGAACAATGCAATAGGCGGTTACTTTATCGCATGCATAGCTTGACCTGGCGGTGCTTCCGTAAAAGTCCATAATTTCTGCAACTTTCTGAATTTCCGTCGGTAAGAACCGAAAATTCTTCAGATACGCTTCGGATGAAAAGCTGTTTAAGTTAAATTTTATTGTTTTTATATGCATTTTCCGTGCCTCAAGTCGCTGTAGATCCTGTCTACATTTGTCTCCTCTCGCCCTCAGTCTGAGAAGTACAGCTACGTCTTCTCTAAGTACAATCCCCAATCTCAGCCTGTTTTAGTACTTCTGTATTTTCCGCTTTGTCTGGTTGATTGTGAAGTCGGTTTGTCGCATATTGACTCGTCTCAAACCTTAAAGTTGTTTCATTTTTGGTGAATTTTTGTCTCTTCCAGAGGCAAAAATTCACGAAAGAGCATGTTACAACATGTAACATGTTTGCTCATATCTAACTGAATTATGACTAAACAATAATACAAAAAGCAATTTTCATTAAAAAATGAGTTCTCAAAATTCGTCAACACGTGTCTCATTTTTTATCTCATTTTCTAAGTGAATTCACTAAACAATATTATCTAAAAGTTTAAACACGTATACAAATTAACTTCTGGATCAAGCGCTGATTCTTTTTTCGTTACTGACGCTTTCGTCAAAATCTACCCAGTATCGATAACTGGGCATCTCCATTACTACTGGCAGTAGCATTAGTAGTTCGTCATCCTTCAAACATTTCACCAATTTCTTCTTCCGCCGTTTTATCCATGATAGCTGCATAAGAGATGGAGAAGGAGGATTCAACCCTATACAAAACTCTCGGAATCGACGTCTCTAAACAAGACGTTCTATCTCTGACTGAAAAGGATATATCGAGCGCTTATCGAAAATCCGCATTGAGATGGCATCCTGACAAAAACAGAGATGATTCAAATGCCACTTCCAAATTTTCTCAACTTGTTCTAGCGTATGACACATTATCATCATCTACGAAACGTGAAGCATACGATAAAAAAATTCGACATGTACGAGCGAGACAAAAAGCATTTGATAAAATGGATGTAACACGTAGAAGATTAAGGCAGCAATTACATGAACGTGAATTACAAGCTGCACAGCAACAACAGCAACAACAACATCATCATCGACACTATTACCAACGGCCTGATGATAGTGCTTTGTCTAAAGTACAAAAAGAAATTGAACGACTACGTAAAGAGGCTATGCGAGAGGAACGTGAACGTGAAAAAGAACAGCAAAGTACTGCTGCACGTAGTACCAGTATGGGTAGTAATCCAAAAGAACAATCATCAAATGAATCGCCATCTTCAAAAAAACATCACGTTGATGACTTCGGAATCTGGGAATCTATCCCTGGCTTTAGCGATTTTCAATCAAAAAATTCATCTATTTCTTTCGAACAGTTCGAACAGGCTGTTCTTGAAGGACGAGACCCTTTCCCGAAATAAATAATAAAAAGGAAAAGGAAAAAAAGCTTTACATCAAATGAAGAGTACAATAACAGTGAACCCGAAAGTGTGAATGAATTGTCAGGGTGAGAGGAAGGACAAAAGAAAAGAAGACATGAACAAGGAAAATAACAATGATGTGAACCAGGAAGACTCTTCGGCAGATGAAAAGATACATTTTGTTGTCTTCACAGGTATCACTTCTTTAGCATGACAGAGTTTCTCTTTTTCAATCCACCTCCCTTCCCAGATAGAAATGGTCTGAACCCTCTGAATGAACGAGATGTTCTAAAAATATCTGAATCATCTTTGCTTCCACCACCGATAGAATCTTGTAAATACAAAGGTTCGACATCATTACGTTCCCATTCTGCAGATTTTGTTTCTTCCGGCGTTTGTCGTTGTGAGTCTTCAACTCTACTGACTGAATTACTTTTAGTAAAAGGTGTCGCAGAAGAATTTTTAGCGGGAGTAACAGGAGAATCAACTTCTTCAATTTTCATTGACATTCCTGCCATTTTGTGTTGCCACCATCCTCCTGCAGCTTTTTTCAAAGTACCCTTTTTCTTATTTGCTTCACGTTGATTTTGTAAATGCCGAGTAAACAATTCTCGTTCTTCTTCCTCTTTTATCATATCAGCTTCAAATTGTTTACGTCCATCAGTAATACTTTTTACAATTTTCCCATCGGCTTTGTTTGCAGCTTCTCTTACATCAATAACTCCATCTTGTTTTAATTTATCCAGTGCTTTGTCAAATGCATCCATCATATAACATGCGGGTGCCATGTCTGAGAGCAACATAGCTACACGTAAACGTACATTGGATACTGAATCTTCTGCTAATTTCAATACTTCTAATCCGAATGAATCACGAAAAAGACAACGACTGTATAAACCAACGGCTACTTTAGCAGCATCGATAAATCCCATACGCATCCAATATACATTCCCATGTGCCCATTCCTCACAAAATTTCTTCATTTCACGATCTCTGTCAAGAGAGTCGGGAACAAATCGAATATATGTTGCAATACTTCCCATAGCAGCTTTACGAACTAAATATGTCCCATCTCTTGAAATTCGATTTAATAATGGTAAGATTTTTCCAGTCATTGATGAAGGTGGTACCAAATGCGCTGTTAATTGTAATTGTTTGACTAGTAGTTCCTGACCACGCCAATCAAAATCACATAGAAGTTGTAGTTGTTCAAATAGAGATGACATTTTACTTGATGCATTATATGTACAATATTTCGATAATTCTGCGACAACGGATTGAAAATTTTGCATTAGATTTTGACGGACAACATAGTTCTTATCGCGTAAAAGCACAAGAACTGCTTTGAAACTAGTTGCAATAGTTTCTCTATTCGCCATATGTGGTAATGTTTCATGTAAACGTGAAGCAACTGTCCATCGTGTATCATCATCTGAATCGTGTGATAAATATTCAATGAGATTAGCAATCATACCAGCACATTTTTCACCGAAACATTCAGCAGCTTGTGGTAAACTAGACGCACAATTCTTACGAATAATAGGACTGTTACAAGTAGCCATTGATAAAAAAGCTTTGTATACTTCTTTCCTTGAAGTATCATCTGGTAAATGTTCATACGTTGATGATAATAATCGTCCAAAAATTTCTGAATTGATTTCAACAATTAGATAAATATCTTCATCTATTGATCTTAAATCTTGAGCTGCGAGTCGTCTCATCTTCGTACATTCTTTATAGAACAATGAAGGGATCAGATATCTGAAAAGTTTTGCCTCAGGTCCATCATTCTCTTTATGCTTTTCAGCAATATCAGCAATAGCTTTAAGACATGCACCTCGTACACAAGCATTTTCATCCTGACTTAATCGATGTAAGGTAGGCCATTGATTAACTTCTACTTCCATGACTGTTAACGATCCTCCAATGTAAGCCATTGATTCAGCAATAATTCCTCTAACTTCATGATCAGAATCAGTAGTCATAGCAACAGCACGTTCAAGTACGACTTTTTTTGTTTCTTGATCCACTGACGAAATTGCCATGGCACCTAATATTCTTGCTATTAATTTATTAGTTACTGAATAACGTTCATCGATATTAGGATTTCCTCTTAAACTATTAACAACACGATCTAATTCTTGAGCAGACCATGAACAATATTTTAATGAAGATACAAGAACTTCTCCCCATAAATCTCTATTAGCTTGATCGCAGGCTTTTGAAATAACATCACATGCAACATGGCATACTTTCATAGCTAAATCAGATGATACATCATATCTTAATACTGTTGATAATGCTTCTGCAGCCGGTATTTGTACAGGTTCTTCCCATTTATCAGCATTTGCACAAATTACAGGAAGTATATTCTCAACTACGAAATTACGATCAAATTCAACTACTTGCTGAAGTTCAAATAAAACTAATGTTTTATCATCATCTGATGCTTTTTCTAATAAACTTACCATGTCCTTCATTTTTGTAGTTACTGTCGTGAAATTATCCATGTTCGCTTCATCTACCACTTGTTGCGTACTGAAGCCATTCTTATTTTTAATTGAAGGTCCTTGTGGAGTTGATCTTGACAGTGAAGAAGTTGAAGGATAGGGTGATGTAGATTGTGAAATGGAAGAACCTAAAGAAACATTTCCACTGAGAGAAGGCCCATCAACTTTTAGATTAACTGGCTGACCTTTGGTTAAAATGGAACTGTCACGCATCGTCCCCGGGGAGGGACGTTCATTCAGTTTAGTAGTCATTAGCATCATTGACTTTTTGGAAAGTCGGGGAGCATGACTCATACTTGGTAGTTTGTTTAGTCTGGTTGCTTCTGATTTACCTTGTAGTTGTGGTGAAAGTGACGATTTGGAGAAGATGAGATATCTGCTAAGCAGAAAGAGGTTCTGTTTTCCTAGCGATTAAAGTGAGGGCTTTTTTCACCAGGTTGGCAACTATATGGGAAATTTTGTTGGAGGGGTTTTAGGTAGAAGTTTTAGTTATAGAATCGCTGAATGGGATAGTGACAATTTGGTCTCGATAATTTTGGTTGTAGGAAAAAGTGTTATCTTTCACAGTTGGCAATATGGTAGAATGGAAACAAACAAACAAAAAGTGAGCAACTAGTTAATTGATTGATCTAGAGGAAGGAGATGGGTCTGCTACATTTTATTTCATCGTTCGAAAAGAATGTCTGGCTGTGATGGGAGAGAGAAATTGAATATATTCCGCTTCTAGAAATATTACAACAAGAATTTGATTCTGTTTTGTAAAGTTGAGCAGTGAACAAAAGTTGACATGAAATATTATAGAATTTCTTTACATGGAGAGGCTTTCAAAATACTCAATACAACGAAAACGCTTCAACAAGAGAGGAGAGCAACAGCATTTAAAACGATTGGCTTTCTCTTATTTTTACTTTTTGAATGTATGGTAATTTCCGCGACAATGACAACACATATCAACAAAATTATTCGAATGATAAAATATATATATATGTACAGAATAATGTATGTAAATCGTTTGTAGGCTTAAAATATAATGAACCAAAGTTAATTGAGATCTACAGTATGTCTGAAAGTCATTGGAGAAATAGTATGTAGAGGTAGTAAAGCGATCCAGTCACTTTCAGTTGACGGTAAAAAGCCAAGTACATTAGCCTTATATAAACCATATGCGACACCAACAGAACATATAAGGGCATGAACGATCATTTGAGGAAGAACAGAACCAAGAGGTAATGGATGAATTTTGTGTACAGATCGAAAGGCATCACGAGTAGCAAACAAAGCATAAATTTGCATAAATAATACGGTGACTGTAGACACTAGAGAAAATGCTTGTAGACGAGAACCTGATACATAAAGTGCGAATAAAGATGTACACAATGCTCGTATTGGTGAAAAAGCTATATTCCATGACTGAGAATATGCTTTCTGGGGTTCTGATTTAATTGCATTACTGCTGCTGCTGTTAGTA
>JAULBU010028453.1:0-17184 GCA_032358235.1 Odonthalia washingtoniensis
ATCATTTTCATCGCAAAGCGGTTTTTTGAATCCATCCATATCCAGCAGGGTTGGTTGCCGTGGTGGTAACGCTGGATCCGTTGGCGGTGCTTTGGTGCATCTATTAATTGAGAGGTTGAGCTCGTCATTGCCATCATCTATGACTATGTTGGTAGACGTGAAACGAAGGACGGTGTAAGGACCAACATATTTAGGTAAGAGTTTGTTGACTGTACCAGTCTGGTACTTGTCTCCATTATTACCCGTAGAAGTTGTTTTTTGTATATCGGCGGGGGCACTGTGCGAAAAGACTTCGTATCCTGGGTAAAATAGGTGCTTGATCCGAACTGATTTTTCGAAGTGATTCTTATAGTTCGATTGAGCAAATCACAGATTTCCGTCTGTGTCGGTTAGCATTTGTTGAGGTTGGTCCAAGATGCGGATATTTGTTGTGCAGGTTGAGGTAAGAATTGACAAAGGAGTATCCGAAGCGGTGTTCGAACATAGGGATATGAAAACAGGATTAGGAGGAAGTCGTGATAAGCAGAGCGGGAAGGGAGTCATACCAGTAGAATAGTGTATTTGGCTGTTTTAAGTGTAGGTGAGTGGCTCGATGTAATCATCCCAATACGTTTGTTGTTCAGTGACATAGTGTCGAAGTCGTTTAGCGGTGATTCTGTTGTAGCCTTCGGCTTGACAATTAATTTTAGGATGGAAAGCGGAGGTAAATAAATGTTGAACGCAAAGAGGATTACAGACTGTGGAAATGAACTTAGCTATGAAGTTTTAACCACTATTGGTTAAGAGTTAGTAAGGAATTCCAAAATTGTAATTCCAGTAGAAGACGAAACAATTTGCAGTGACGGCTGCGCTTTGCTTGGAAAAGGGAATGGGCTTTGCCAACCTGGTTGTCGAACAGGCCGTCAGCCTGAGGACACTGAGCAAGGCTCTTTATTGACAATAAGCTTAATTGGTGGAATGGTTCAAATTCAGCTCAAGGGGGGTTAGAATTAGGCTCGGTTAGTGAGGTGTATGTTAGCGGTACTACGTATACTGGAGACGCAGGTAAACTCTTCCCTTGATACTGGCGAGTATCTTTACGGGTTTTAGGTCGAGGGTCACGTTACTTCCCCTCCTCGGCTCTGGGTTAGCAGACGGGTAAATTAGAGGCACACGGTATCGAGTGAGGATTGACTTGATTCCCACAGTTAGAATTATTCTACTCAGTGACGTGTTTACGGATGAGTCTCCTCTCTCCGTCGGATTTGCCTTACTGGTTAGGTGCGACGGGTGGTCTGTTGATTCAGGAATTCTGTTATGGTTATGATTATATCTGTCTTCTTTATTATTACTTCATCGTATCAAAGGTGATAGATAAATACCCCTTTTGAATAGGATATAGCTAAATAAAGATACACGTGTGGCAAATTGAATGGGTTCTAATCTGACTAATTAGAAGTAGCGCGCCCACGTGTTAAATGCACACGAGGTGGACTGCGCTGTACGTACCTTCGGCTTACATCACTGTATGGGTGGTATCTTTCCAGGAGTGGGATCCTAGTTCTTCATGGTGTGCTGTACTGAGTAGTCTTGTATTCCTCCGAAACTCGTTAATTGAATATTTAGACATATCATACTGTAGTGTGTAGGGTGTAATAATTTCAGATCATTGCGTCAATAGTTTTCCTTTTCCTGGTGTCGGTCCTTCCTCGTCTCTCAACCGGTCGCATATGTGTTTCTTCCTTCGCGCCATTATGTTGACTTTTGGGGAACACCTTGCATGTTATCCCTCCCGTATTATTGTATCTTCATCGTATTAGTCATCATCTTCGTCGAATTATTTCATCCTCTTCAACCCAATAGTGTCCGTCGTTTTGATTCCTGCCATCCCCTCGTCTTTCTTCTCATTGGCGTTGTAGCTACTTACCTTAATCATATCCTTGTTATCCTTCCACCTTTTATCAATATATCCAATCATTCCTTGCTCCTGCAGCCTCGACCGTCATCCCAACGTCTTGTATCTTCCTCCGCATCATCAAATCTCAACCGTCCTCCCAACATTATAGATTCATCGTCATCGTCATCATCCTTAATCTTTTATTCTCCCCCTTAACCATCTCATATGTTTCCAACATCATCAACATCACTTCATTATTCCCCTGCACCATCTCCAACCTCTCATCTGTTTCCAACATCACCAACATCATCAACCTCTTCATCTTTTAACGTACATCCCAACGACTCGACCTTTTCATCCTCATATTACATCCCAACATTCATCAACCTCCTCTTCCTCAACTTAGAACATCCAAACATTATCAATCTCTTCTTCTTCCTCAACTTACTTCCCAACATTACCAACCTCTTCTTTTTCCTCAACTTACTTCCCAACATTACCAACCTCTTCTTTTTCCTCAATTTACTTCATAACATTATCAACCTCTTCTTCGTTCTCAACTTACTTCTCAAGATCATCAACCCCTTTTACCCTCGACCTAAATCTCCGCCGTCCTTCTCCTGTCAGTTTGTACCTTACAAAGTGATTTCCGTGTTCGAATCGAAGATGCGACTAGAAACTGGTATACTGATCGGTGATAAAAAGGTCGAGGAGATTTCCGTGTGCAGTTTTGGGCAGTGGAACAAGGATTTTCATAGCCACTACTTCCAATTGTCCGTTCGGTTGAAACAATTGAAGGTGATGCTGATGTTGGTACGGCGAATCAAACACTTTCGCACATGAGCGACATACTTGAACAGTTTTGAAGACGTAGTTTTGCATGTACGTGCCAGTAGAAATCCCGACAGAGTGTATCGTACATGCGATTCACGCCGGTGTGACCAGCCGATTTTGGAAAGTGCGACAGATATAAAAATCGGTGTACCAGGGACTTGGGTACGACGCGTTGACGAGCATCGCCGATCTTAGAACGACGGGTAAGAAAATAGAAGCGGCCAATAAAAAATAAGACCCAGGCTTGTCCACCATTGAAAATTATGTCTTGCATTCCGAATCGGTAGTCTGTTTTCGGATTAGTTCGTCTTGAGAAACGGGCCGGCGATACGGTAAGAATGACTTCCTGTTACGGGGATGAGAAATTGTCCGTGGATAAGGGTAACGCGATAATGTCCGTGACATCGCATAGTGGAGAAAAGTCGTAGCTGCCGTGCGCACCAATGACAGGCATATCGTCATCCAATGCGGATATATCCGTTCCGGTTGTAGTCAGACGCGACCAAGCGTCTGAGTCTTGATGTCGTGATTGCGAAGGGTGGAGGACTTCGAAATCGTACTTCATAAGGCGAAGGCACCAGCGCTGTAAGCGTTCAGTTGCGTTTGAAATGTTCATGATACACAGAAGGGAATCGTGGTCTGTAAGGATCGTGAATTGCGTATCTTAAAGGTACAAGCGAAGGAGCAGGACAGCCCAAAAGATGGCGGGTCATTCGCAGTGGGTTGTGTCGTAGTTCCGTTTGGCTTCTTTCAACTTACGTGACCAATATCCGATCGGTTCGAGAGTCCTGTTGTCCGGTTGATGCTGCATGAAGACGCATCCAATGTGATTGCCACAGGCATCAGTGTCAACCACGTATTGAGTTTCAAGGTGGGGTAGAGCCAAAACTGGGGGTGATTGTAGCTTTTCCTTAAGGTTTGGGAAGGTTTCCATTTCCGATTCGGAAAGTCTTGGGAATTTTGTGGTCTCCCCCTTTCTTAGCATTCATGTAAGAGGGGATGCCAAAATTGCAAAATTTGGGACGAAGCGGCGTTTAACGTTGCAGAGTCCGAGGAAGCTGCAGAGTTGGGTAGCCGTTGACAGAGGTTGCGTGCCTTTGGTAGCTGCATTAGTCTTGTAAGCGACACTGAGTTTTCCTTTGTTGATTAAACGACCCAAATATTCCACGGACTCTTGTAAGAAGAACGACTTCTTTAGGTTAATTGATAAACCAGAATCGGATAATAACTGCAGAATGTTTGTCACATGCTTTAGATGAATGCCGATGTCCGATGAAAATACGATAATGTCGTCGAGATAAACTAAGGCTTATTGCCACCGCACGGATGATAATATGATATATATCACACGCGTGAGTGTACCAGGCATGTTTTAAACCCGAACGGCATTCTTTTGAAGCGGTAGAGGCCTTGATGGCTTACGAAGGCGGTATTATCGCGATCCGATTTGGCGACAGGGACTTTCCAGTAGCCATAGTTGCAGTCCACGGTGCTGAAAATATTGGCATCTCCTGAAAAGTAGATGAATTTATCCATGCTAGAGATGAGGCAAGAATCTCGAATCGTTACGGCATTCAAGCGACGATATTTGATACAGAAGCGGAGTGAGCAGTCATTATTGGGAGTGAACACCACGGGGGAAGCCCACTCTGTGTTAGCTAGTTCGATCACATCGTCTCGGTCGGGACGGCAGCTAAAAGGTGGGTTTTGTGTCCGGGGCCAATTAAATCAGTTGTTTGGTGGAGGAGATCGTACAGAGGTCGCCATCCCAAATTTTTTGGAATGAGGCGATCGCTTATAGAAATTCCAGTCAATGCGATTTCAACCTGTCTCCAACTTGCACGTTAGTACGTCAGTCCATTGATTGGAAATTGTCATCACTCTGCGATATAGCAGTATGCATTTCGAACATGGCCCTTCTCGGGTCCGTAGACGCGGAAGATTTGACCATGTTCACATAGTTTTCAAAAGAAGAGTCGATGAGCGAGTTTCCTTTTCCGTAGCGGCTCGTTCACTGTCACAGGTGTAGAGGATATTGGCCGAGGGACGGGAGGCGAGGGAGATCTCCGTGTGTTTCTGAGGGTGAACAGGAATGGAAGAGAGATTGCAAATCGTGACGTAGAAATACCTATTCGGGTTGATGTAGGCAATACTGTTAGCGTTGGATAGACTAACAAAATAAAAACAAGACAGGGAGAAGATAAAAATGAGTTGAACATTTGTTCAATTTCAATTTCAACTCCACTACTTTCATACATTTTATTCAACCATTCACTTCCTTTCCCGACAATCCTCACAATTTCAGCCGTAATCTTTTTACAGTATTCAACTGACGGTACTTGCTTTGAGAATAATCTCGCATCAAATTCAACGTCCCAGATGATGTTAATAACTTCAAGATAACAAATGTCTCAAACGCCCCTCTAAAGAACTAACTTTTGATAGCTCTTCAACAGAGTCATCCCTCATTTCTTCCGTCCGATATATGTTTACGCTTCCACCACATTAATGTTCAGCTCTAAGTAATGAACATATGATATCTTTCTCGCTGTTGATGGACGGTACATATATGTTTTTTCCACTACAAAGAAAGGTCATTGATGTTAGTACAATCATTGAACCGTCCGACCGTTTTATTCCATTCTCCATTACAATTTCTGCTCTGTTCTTCCAGTTTTTGGCATTTTGCTCATTATATGGGTCCAATTCATACGTTTCCTTGATTTCCCACTTCTGTATTCTCAGGTCTACTGCCAGTCCAATTCCGAAATATTTCGTGAGAACTTTCCTTATCATCCCCTCCACATATTTTCCACGACTCTTGTTGTTATCTTCTATATTTTTAAGAAGTTTTTGATTCAGAACTTCTAAACTCTGCACCATTCCTTTTACTTCAACATTCTTGCAATCAATCTTTCCAACTTTTGATTTCAGAGCCTTGATTGAAACCTCTCTACTTATCACCTCTCGTGCTTTCTTATTGTCCAAAACCGTGTACTCATTCATCAACACAGAAAGTCTCTTGTTCTCTGCAAGTTAGTTTTCGAACATTTTCTTCCAGCCGACGGAAATATTCCATATTTAAGTCTTCTTGTACTGATGAAAATCCGTCCATTGCAACTCCCACCCCGGTATCGTTTCTACCATTTTATTCAGTATTCACAATCACATCACTATCCGTTCTGGAATCAATATCATCCGCGTCGGGATTGTTCACTTCATCAATATCACTCATAGATGAAGATTCATGTGTACCTGTTCCGCTCATTATACCATTAAACCCTCTTCCTTTTTTTCGAACTCCACGAATGCTTCCTCTGCCTAGGCCTCGACCAACACCGCGCCTTTCCACAAAGATTTTAGAACTAGTACCACCGATTTCATCTACCACATCGTCATTTCCATAACTACCCGCTCTCGCCACTTTCGACGGGGGTTCCGAATTTCTGACTGTTGACCTCTATGATCTTTCCGAACGTTTCCTAGCGCCGCTGAGATTCTCCATGTCTGATTTCAGAACACTAAATGAATCGCAATACGTTGAAGATTAACTTTTATACCTGGTACAATATTATCTTTAACTTTCGATAGTGGAACAAATTCCGACATAGGTTGAAACTACATGTAACGGCTATGATAGTAGATGTGTACAGCTTGCAGTCAAAACTGCACTACAATATAGCTTTGGTAGACGCTGTATGCAATTTCCACACCATGTGCAGTTCAATTTTTTGAGGAAAATCAATTAATTGATTTTCCGCAAAATTGCAATTACCATATGGGGTTAAAATTTCATGATTTCTGTACCTTATTTCCTTTCATTCAAGATACAGCCTCCGTAGGCTGTATATGAGATGATTAGGACGTAAAGAGTTATTAGAAATAAGACTTCACAAACAGCTGCCTCCAATAAATTCAGTTCCTCTCCATGTTACCACCCACTTATATTACCGTACCGTGTTTATGGAAATGATCACTAATCAGGTGCATAATCAGCTTTTGTTTACTTACATGGTGAAAACCTCTTTACATCCAAGTGTTTGCATCATATATAACATCATGGTAATAATGTGAACCATAAGTAGTCTAGTTCTAACTGTGTTACTTCTTCATTACAAATCGCAGTATAACCGTTTCGAGATAGGCTACTATTTAAAAAACTGAACGCTCTCGAAGAACTATGCAGTACAAATTGTAATATCGGAAACAATAACTGACAAATTGACTGTAGTGGTGATCTTTCACACAACTACTTGAAGGAACGTAATTAACTTTATAAAACATGTTTCTTCTTTAGTATCAGGATACACTAACAAATAAAAACAAAACAGGTAAAAGATCAAAATGAGTTGAAAATTTGTTAAATTTCAACTCCACAACTTTCATACATTTCATTTAACCATTCACTTTCTTTCCCGACAATTCCTCACAATTTCAGCCGTAATCTCTTTACAGTATTCAACTGACGGTACTTGATTCGAGAATAATCTCGCATCAAAATCAGCGTCACAGATGATGTTAATAATCGCTTCTACCTCCTTCCTTCCAACACAAGATTCTAAGATACTTAAAGATACAACCAACGATTTGTTTAGCACACCTGCTTTGCTATTGTCCATTTCATGTTCCAATTCATTTAATGACGATACGGATTTAGCTCCTCTACTACCAGCCGGCTTTCGGCGTCCATAATGTTGTCTATTGGAACCGTTCATGATAATACGAGAAGGTTCTGTTGAATTCACTTTTGAATTATCCAGTTTAAAGATACAGTTGTGTTTTTTTACGACAAGAGTTGGATAAATAGTTGCATACGTTATGCTCTACTAAAAATTACCACACGACACAATAATTGCATAAACGACTGAAATATATTTCGTACATTGTTTATATTTTTCAGAGCCAGTACCTACATCATTATATATCCATTTTTAGAATGTCATGCATCTGTATCCCCATTCCGAGATTTTAAGGCCACATTACTTGTGGTGTCTTCTGAGAGATTTTGAGGACACCTCGCCATTTAATTGATAGCATACACGTGACAGATTTCTTACGTCCACATTTAATTTAATATTTGCTTTATTTTCGGATTATGTATTTTTCTTATTATTTTCTGTCGTATATTTACTTGATTTTATATTAAAAATTAATATTGGAAGTGTTAATGGCAATAATATTTTTATTAAATTCCTCAGCATTTTTCTGATCTGCGGTTACCATAATTCAGTGCGATAAATGACCATTGTGTGCCTTTTTCGATTATTAAAATTTCATCTAATCAGCAATTTATGTGCTGATTTCATACAATTCCAATACCTACTTTTCGCCAATCAGCGCGCAATTCTATCAACCAGTCACAAGTATAAGCGATTAACTTTCAACGATGATCTCAACACGATGACAGTTTAGTCATTCTGGACATTCAACAGCGACTCGTACATGTTAGTTCCCATCGCGATGAACTTATTGCATGCGTCAAAATTTCAGTACAGCTAATTATTCATTAAGTATTAATTCATTCAAACATTTTCGTATAACTCCATTAATAATTGGTAACATTCCTTTACATCCACTTCTTCTTCTGATTTTCGTTTGCAGGTTACTTCTCTTCTTCGTCTACCCTGGTTCAGGTAAATAGATTTGTTTGCGTTCCTCTTCTGTTTATGGTTTCATACTTCAATTCACATTTCATGATCTTTTCATAATCAATTTACTAACTTTTGTTATATTCTTTATATTTATTAATGTCATTTTTATATGTCTGCAGATCCATATGGTGCATCTGTTCACAGTGAACGGATAGATATGATAATGAACAATATCGCTGTATATATATATCGTATAACAAGATATATTAATATATACCTATTGGATGCATTTCTTGGTCGTTCCTTATTGTGGTTCTCATTCTTCTTTTACTACATGGTTTCTATTTCATTTCAATCTTCCCAGTTCCATGCAATTTGTCATAACTGCATCTCTATCACATTTTTTATTATTAAATTTTATTATTATTTTGCTTTTCTCTTATTTTAATTAAATTGTTCGATTTGATATCGCATGATATTACATATAATAAAAATATTAATATCGTGTATAAAATAATTGGTATACATGTATTTCAATGCATATTGCTAATATTCTATATAAAGTTCCCATATTCCATCATATAATTCCTATATATAACATATATATACATCAGAAAACGCAATAACCATCCATTTTCTCATTCCTTTCACGAATGAGAAATGGATGAACCAGTGACGATTGCATACGGCATATGAATTAATTAATGTAGTGTACATACACTCAAACATTCCACACATGAATGTAAAAGTCAATGTGACTTACATTACAAACTAAATTTTCCGCATTATTATATGAAGTATTCATTCAACGTCTCATACACAATGTGTAGTTACGAGCCTAGATTACATAGACAAAAATCTCCTGTGTATGAAAAGAAATTTCAACGATACATTCGTTTAATTTTTCAAATAATGAATGTTGGCCCGGACAATTTCTTCGATTTATTCTTCGCCGTCTATAAGAAAAGACCTCATACATTAAAACATACAGTATCTGTATGTCAAAGTTAATGCCCCATACATTTTATGTCGTCAAACGAGACATTTGAATAGGGAAGAGGGAAGGAGTGATTATTAAAATTTAATTAGTGATGATCTTTTTCGTCGAGACGAGTGAAGTCAAGTCGCTCAAGGAAGTTCTTTTATTTTGAAAAGTAGGCCTCCATTTTGGAGCAATAGAAGAAAAAGAAAGGAGGATAAATGTTCAAAAGATGAGTCAACACTTGTAATAATTCAGACAAGTATTATTCGTAAAGTAGACTTAATAAGAGAGGATGATACTGTACGCAATACGATTAATAAGGGAGGGGATTATGTAAGCAATTGAGAAATGTAGTGTAGGAATGTCGAAAAGATTTGTAGACGCGACTGTAGCCGACACTTTACTTATTCTGGGTTCTGGGATATGGGTACGAACGTACAGTCACCGATCTTAGAGTCGCGGAAGTCGCGAGAAAGGTATACCCATTGTTAGATTGGAAAATTACACTTATTTTACTCGAAGATCATTGTGAGAGATTTTTAACTGGTCATCTTGGTCAAAGTATCAGCGAGATTGTGTTCAGTACGGAGGAATCTCATATTGGTTATCTCCTATTTTCGAAAACTATTTCGTAGACATGTTATATCAATCATGAGACGTTTTTCTTCGAAGTAGCTTGCTTTTGTTATAGAATCAAATAAAGATTTGGAATCAGAAAAATTTTCGAGGTAAGTGGCGATTGTAAATATTTTGTAAGTCGATACGAAGTGTGTATACATAGTCAAATTCATTGGAGAACGCAAATATTTCAGCAGCTAGAACACTACGGACGAAGCGCTTTCATTTTTTACTGGTGTAATGTAGAATATGGCATGCGTCATTGTTGCCACATAATAAGTAAATGTATCCAATCTAAGATGTGAGATCCGAACTGTTAGCAAAAGGGAAATCCTTGAAAATTCGTAAATTTAAAGAGTCTTCATCGAGCTGCGTGAATCCCATACGGAGTGGAACAGTTTTCTTGAGATGAAGAATAACCTTATTTAGTAATTTAATGGAGTATGGAGAGAAAGTGTGTTATGTGGTCTGGGCTTGAAACTTGTTGAAAAACAAATGTCAGGTCTAGTGTGAGTAATCCAAGAGAGTTTTGCACCAGGGCTACGTAGGTATGAAAAGGTAGAATTATCTGACAAAGTTTTAAAGTTTGTTATATAGTTTGATTGGATGATATAAACTGTATCAGAGGAATATATGTTGATTCCAACGAAAGTAAATTTTCCATGTATACCTTTGGGACAGTCAAATTTATGAAGAGTTTTATCAGTTTGTTTATCAAATTCTGTAGTTCCAGTAGGTGAGTGATCGTCTACATAAGATAGAATAAGTGCTTCTAGTTCACCACTGCCTGTAGTCTTGTAATATAATGAGTGGTCAGAAATACAAGGCGTCATTTGTAGGTCTATTTCTCGTGATTTTTCTCGGTACGGTCCCAATAGTCATTAGATTCAAGTAAACCATAAAGAAGATGAAGTAATTCTAAATAGATATCATTGGGTAATTTTAATTCTTCACAAGGCATGAGATATACTTTACGAATTAAGGGTTCTGATGATTGAATGTAAGCTTGAGTTACAACGTGACTCGAAATATGTAATTTTTTGATAACAGTGGCGGGAGAAATTAGTTTAACGGATGAGTGGCGAAGATTTGTACCAGAATGGACGATGTATGCCTTATATGAGTCTTTATGTCCTTGTGTAACGAGATGGACCTTCTATGTTAAGTTGTTACTTTCACAATTTTTAATTGCTAAAATAAGGCGACAGTTGAGAATATTGGCATTCTTGTGGACAGATAATTTTGGAACCATTTTCCATGTATTGTGAGCAACTAGGTTGTCGATTTCTTTCTGTATCACAGGTGCAAATGAGGGTAGATGTTTACGAAAATCCCAAGGTTGGAGAACATCAGTAAGTAAAATTTCGGATTCAAGTAATTCTGAAGAAGTTTTAGTGATAGATGAAATCATAGAGTAGAGAATTTCGCATTACATATTAGATAAAATGGCTGGTCTACTGAATTATGGACGTAATTGATGAATAGAGTGTTAAACTTGGTCTCCAGTGCGGTCAAGAAATGCCTGTTTACCAATAATTCTGATAATTTTGAAAGGTCCAGTCCATTTTATACGTTCCTTTCACGGCAAACCAGAACTTCGTCACCTGGTTTGTAAATATGGTCAGCCGAATTTGGTATGTTCGAAGTCAGAGCGCGCTGTATACGTTGCTCACATATCACATATATGATAGTTTCCATTTCTTCTCTTGCTGTAGTTAGTGCGTTCATCCGATGTATTTTATTAGGGTGTTTCGTATTTACAGCTGTAAAACGTGGTCCATAAACAAGAAGAGAGCGTACTAGACCATCCACATTCATGGTGTCGTTTATGGATTTATTAGCTAGTGATAGCGTCATTTAGAGATCACATGTGTGGGATATCCATTCTGATTTTATTGTAAATTCTTCGTAATGGACTATGATATTTTTCACCGGAACCAATAGAGTTGTGACTTTCGACACCGCTAAGTTTTAGCTGCATACCAGTTACTTTGGTATAGTCTAAGAAAGTTTTTGATATAAAATCGGAACCTTGATCTGACTTAAATTATCGGGGTATCCAGTGTAAATTGATTCCCAGCACAAAATAAAGGCACACTAAATGTTTTCAGCAGTGCAATTCTTTAAAAAGTGAGCGGCACTGAAGTGGGTTTTATTGTCCACTATATGTAGAACCGGTTTGTTTCCTTCAAGGTACATTAGATCTAGTGAAACGGTTTGGTTAAAGACACTATTTTCGGGAATAGTGACTTTAAAACGACAGGGACGAGGGCTGAAATATTGACAAGTTTTGCAAGTTTTGCTAATATCTTCCAATAGTTTTCTTGTTTGTGTAGTTTCATGATCTGGATGTGCTCCAGAAATCTAGTTGACTAATTTGGAATTTGTGGGATGCTAGAAGTGCTTGTGTAATTTGACGATCTCTATTTTTATGAATAATATAGAATAATAATACCATGTTAAATATAGATGTCGAAATTTTTTAGCAATAGGCATTTTCCAATGGAATATCTTGCTTGCTAATTGGTCGTTAACGTTGTCAAAGAAAGGTTTCTATTTATCTAGTAGGTGTTAACCAATGAGCATGGGATCATTAACATCAACAACATCCATGGTAATAGGTATGAAACTTTTATTAGCGGTAAAAATTCTAATTTTCATACGGCTAATAATAGGATCTACACAAGCTTCAAATTTATAGATATGTGGATTGGTTGGAAGGAATTTTGCTATTACAGACATGGTAGCGGATGCTTGGGCCTGCAATTTTCGGAACGGATTGTTGTGCACCAATATCTAAGCAGCATCCTCCGAATGTGGTTTCTGATGATGGATATCTCGCTGTTCTTTGTACACGTAGTATGTTTATAGTTTCCGATTGTTGTTCGGGAGTAACTATTCCGTTATTCCAATTTATGGTGAATGTTGTGGTTGGTTCTTCTATTGATTCTATAAAATCAGCTAAGTCGCTATTGTGGAGATCGGTGGTTTTGCGTGCTTCAGCTTGGGCAATAAGGTTCTCAGAGTTGTGTAAAGAATGGTATGTTCTTCAGTAAGGTAAACAGTATCTGCAAAAAGAATCGAGGAAATGTCTTCTTTGGTTGTTTTGTAATCACCCAAATCCAAGAGGATCTCATGTTAAACTTGTTTGTAAACTTGCAACTCATTTTTAAGATATTTATCTTCATAGTACCGAAATCTGTTGGCAACTACAAGTGCTGTGTTTCGAGTTTCTGGCCAGTAGGATTCGGGATGATTGCGGATGTTACAGTTCCAACATTTCTTGGCAAGTACGATTAGTGTATTATTAAATATTTTACTATAATTGGCTTTCGTCTATTGAAATTTATTGGGGAGTCCATACATAGGTTGGCCGGAGGCAAATAGATTGGAAATAGGAGTGGAACGTTCTAGGTCGGACGTAAATGAAGGTGTGGAATTAACTGTGTTGCTGTAGTTGATACGAGCTAGATGTTATTCCTCTTGAGCTTGAATAGAGCCATGCATTTTCCCAATTAAAACGGAGTAACTTATTTCAGTGTTTGAGGTTGTGCGGATAACTTCACGTAATCAACCCCTGTGAAGTCGTTATGGTAAGGATCATGTGCATTATGCGCATTATTGCGAATGAATGAATGAAATTCATTCAAGGCTTCAGTGAATGTAGTGTTATCGGTCATGAAACGTGTGAAATGAGTGTTCTGTAGAGTTCTGTAATACATGAACTGTTTTGATGGGGGATTGAATTCTTCAAGCATGGAAACAACGTCGTCCAGTGATCTACAATGTACCAAATTATTTTGGTAGTAAACTAGAGCATCTTATTTTAGCAGGAGATGAAGGTATCGCACGAAAACATTAGCTGGGATTTTGAAATCTCAGAGAGCGTAACGATATTGAGTTATGAAATCGTCCGAGTTTTTAGTTCAAGTGAACTTCTTTGTGGATCCGGAATAACGTTGAAAAAGCATTTTGATAACGTCGACTTGGTGGGTATTTTTTCTGCAGGTTTATCCGACGGCATTGGATGTGATTTGCTGTAAACGTTTTAGATGAGACGTAAGGAAATATCGAGATTTGATCCGTGACATAATATATGTGCTACTTTTAGCATAATTCCGTTTGGGAGATCTACGGGTAAGGGGATATTCTTTTGTTCCAAACAGGATAATATACACCGGTATATAAATGGATTGGAGGTGACTTCATGTTCAAACTGCATATACGCATTTATATCTTCAGGTAAGGCATCCAATAGTGATTATCCGTATAAATTTGAATCTGAACAGTTTGATAAGGCGGAAATAATATTTTTCTGACATGTGTTGGAGATATTTTCAATTCTTGGCCAGACATTATGTTTTGGGCGAAGAGCAGGAGCGGTAGAAACAGTAGAGGTCTCATTATGAGAGGTTGCAATTTTTATTAAAGTTTTCTATTGAATGGGGTGAATTTCTTGTGATGAGTCGCACCGGATGAGCGGATTTGAAAATTATTCAAGAACAAATGTTTTTTGCAAAAGTGGCAATGAGGCTTGACATCGGGAAGATTGGAGTGATAACGTGCTATAGAATCAAAATGTTTCGGGCAACACATATAAATATTAAACACATTTGCTAATTTCGTTCCGACGTGGCACACGTTGCAAGAGTAGGGTAAATTGTTATCCTTTTCGATATGAAACAGTTCTGAACAATGCGCTAGGTAGAAATGTGGTCCGGGAGGGCTTCTAGTACTAATAGCCGTATTAATACGGGAGGATTCGTTTGAGCGCTGTTTATTTCCACGTTACTACTAGGAACTCTTTTATTTTGATATGGTGATGGCAGTATGTATATGGGAGATCGCGTTGGAGTGGGACCTGGTGGTGTACGGATGATGACAGGGTCTGGTGGCGTTTATGTTTCAATAATGTGTCTTTTATGAAATTTTGTATAGGATTGGCCAATTGTATTTGCCAAAAGAGTATCCTCCAATGGTGGACTGTTATGGGGTGCATTATAAGTGCACACTGTAAATATGAAGCAAGATTAAAAAATCAGATTCCTGTGTGCTATGCTACAAGTAATTGATATTAGGTTTTAAACATAGCATTTAATTTTGAAAAAGCAACCAACCAATAAGTTCCTTCCAGTGATCTTTCCGACAAAATACCGTGTCAGCTATCCAACTTGTAATAGATTACCATACTTTCGTCGACACCCCGATTTTAGTGAATGGGACAATATTTTCAAGATGGATCCCGCTACTTCAAGTTTCGAGACGTACTCACACACTGTTAGAATACCAATATGAATTATATACTTACTTGTGCGTAGTTCTTGATTTGAAATAGGTATTATTTTATTTTATTTTTATTTTTATTTTTTTGAAACGATTCAATTTGAAACTTCTTGAGGTCAAATGCTGGTTGACTGATTCGCGAATGTCGTTAAAAGAGACGTTTGAAGAGTGAAGAGGGACCGAGTGATTATAAAAAATGTAATGAGTGATGATCTTTTTCGACAAGACGAGTGAAGTCAAGTCGCTCAAGGAAGTCCTTTTGTTTAGAAAAGTAGGCATTCTTTTTGGAGCAATAGAAGAAAAAAAAGGAGACTAAAGGTTCAAAAGAGAAGTGAACACGTGTAATGATTCAGACTAATATTATTAGTAAGATAGACTAAATAAGGGAGGAGGATGCTGTAAGCAATAGCAAAATGTAGTGTAGTAATGTAGAATAGATCTGTAAGCGCTACTGTTGTCGACACTTTACTTATTCTGGCTTCTAGGATATGTGTACAAATGTACATTTTATCTTCAAATTGTGTAGATTTTCCTTCAGGTACGATTCGTAACCATGCAAACAGTGTAGTTTCCTGTAAATAACCTATACGGACCACCAAAATTTGCATGGCCTTGTAGATGTCACATTCACCACAAAAATACCCCTTTTGAATGTAGGAATTCAGTTCCAGAAACACAGACGCCAGACATAGATGAGGAGCTCAAAACAGAAAGCAGACATTAACACAATAAAGACAAATTACCAGATTTCAGCTTGACTTGTTTATCAATAGATAGTTAACTACCGGGGAGGAGATATCTGAACTACAACGGTCACTCGAGCGGAATATCATTTACTGTGAGGAGCCAAGTAATCAATAGGATAGAAAATCCGATTGCTGTTGATTTGTAACTGAATCAACTCTGGCAGAGCAGTGACCAGACCTAATAGTTCGCAAAGTTTCTCAATTGTGAAAGGATTAACAGAAGACCAGAAACGGCCAGATGGGCTCACACACATAATTTTATTGTCACCTAGTCTTTATCTTTATTCACTTTACTTTATCTTATCTTTATCTCTAATTATCTTTATCTTTACTCTATTGTTATTATCTTTACTATTTGATTCGAATTTATTAATAAAGAAGTGGCCAGAATATATAATATAAACTGTCACGCTCTGAACAATGTTCGAATAGGATTTATACTGGCATTACTAATAGTGTAAACCCAGGCCAAGGTTGAGATTTTGGAGAGTCCCTCATTCGGATGGCATCAGTTGATGGGATTTTAGTAGAAGAACTATAATAGAAGCACATAGCGGGCTCAGAACTTTATTGAATGCCTTCAAGAATCTATTCGTACAACACTTCGCAAATTGACCCTTAAGTACCATAAATGTCACTTCGATCTCGTTCTATCTCTCGTTGTGAAATCGATCAATGACGACTCCGTACATGATTACCCTGCCCTTCTCTCCAGAAAATATACTCTCATCGTAATGCCGCCAGAGTACAGTAGACACCCTACTACATATGAACGTGGTAATATAGATTCGATTTATAGGAATGAAATGAAGCTCTACATTACCACAATGCGCATCAAGCGTACCCTCCGTCACAACACTCCAAGATCTGTAGACCGAAGTTTTGAACCTAGTGACCGAGTCCTTGTACGGAAAGGAAAGGCCCTTAAAACCATAACGGCAAATATCTAGGTCCATAGAAGGTATCTTCTTCTGATAGAAGCTCTAAATGGGTACATGTATTCGGAACCCCGTACTAAAAAGCTTGCCCGTATTAAATAGTGCAGCTGAAACATTATATTTCACCTAGTGCGGTATCGAAATCGGTCCCCAGTGACATAAGGCATACTTTAGACAAATACTGATGTTGTAATTTACGTTTTCCCATACTTCTTCCCTTTGCTCCCCCTTTTTTTCCTTTTCAATCCTTTTAATCACAGCTTCGGCCTTTTCCCCCTTTATGACCACCACCTTTTTCCCACTGGGTTTTTTTGTG
>JAULBU010028464.1:0-17183 GCA_032358235.1 Odonthalia washingtoniensis
AATTACAACAATGGAACTGTATATATGATTATTATAAATCTATCTGTGTTTGTCGGTACGTACATTAACATGTAAAAGAACGTTATATGTAACCATAGTTATGTCAACGTGCGGGTAATACAATGTTGTAAAAATCATCATCATGGTATCTATCGTTCCAAAATTTCTATTGGTGCGTAAAGATGGAGGTAATAAAAACTTAATTACAACAATGTAACGGTTTATATGGTTCTTATAGTTCAATATATGTTTCTTGGTACATAGAATTGCAGATAACAGAACAGTACATACCACCATTTTTAAGTCCTACCGAAGGTAACCAAATGTTAGAAGCAACATCATCATGGTTTTTATCGTTCCAAAAGTTCTATTGGTACGAAATGAAGGTAATGATAGAAACTTAATTCCAACAGTGAATCGGGAGTAATGATTCTCATAGTTATATCGGTCCTTTTGATTGTATGAAAAAGATCAGTAAAAAGAACATAGAATATTATGTATGGTGAACACAGTTTTATTATTATGTCCTTATGTATGTAACGAAACTCAATATGACTTATGAAAACAGTATGTATGATAAATTTATATGTATTATGGTTAAAATTATGGTATCAATGTATAATTTAAGATATTCTAATAAATGGGAACCTACCTAGATTAATATGATTATGAACCATACTACCCCATATGCGTTGGATAACCATCTATGCTATTGTATATTCGATAATAGTTGTATCATGACTATTTTGGCAGAAGAAAGTTGAACCCTGCATTCTCAGCACACAATTTGCATTACAAATATTAACCTTACCAACCCTTCGAATACTCGTCCCTACTTTCATTACTTGAATTGTACTGGATGAATCAGTAGTATAATTGTTTTCGTTTCCAACTTTCGTTAAAATTTTGACGATAATCAAAATGTTACCATTTCTTTTCTGTGTGATTTCAAGTACGCAATAATAATGTTTGTCACCAATACCATTACTAGTACATTCTAAATGACCCGCAATTGGTTTGAAGACTATAGCAGAAACAAATTCACGCTCCTTCAAGCTATTATACGAATATGTTCTCATTAATTTTGAATGTTCTTCTCATTACAAATGAAACATTCGCATACGAACTAAAGTAATACTCCTTACTCGCATCGCATATCTTCAACATGTTCTGAATCCGTGTAAAGTCTTCCTTGTAATAATTTGGCCAACGCGGACATTTCTGACATTTTTTGATAATCCCAGTTTCATTTTTTCTTCCTAACATAGACCTGTGCGCGTCTCCCCGTAATTGCGTAAGTACTGGTTCCCTGAATGCTTCTTTCAAAGCAATAAGCTGCTTCACTTCGTTCAGCTTTTCATCTAATTTCAAATCAGTCGCATCTAGTAGCAGTCTTTGTGATCCTCTCTCTGCTGCGCATCGCTCCACTTAGTCAATACCTTTCCATATGGAGTACAAAGCAAATAAACGGTTTCCGCAGTCTCTACTAAGTGCTATTGCAACTGCAGTGATGTGAGAATCATCATGTGTGTTCTTCTCCAACTATTTAAAGCATGTTTAAACATAGGTATGGTATTCACAGCAAGTTCCAGGAGCTTGTGGATGTTCGGTTTGAAAATAATATGCCCATGGCGTCCGCTATATACAATATATTGTTCTAGACAGAATAGATAATCCCCCCAAGGTTTTTTAACATCTGCATAGTATTTCAATGGTTGTCTTTTCTCATCCCCTCATCAACGTACTTAATGTCGAGGATTGTCTCTGTTCACAACAAAGCCCATCAAAAAACCAATCCAATTGCCCTTTGCAATTAATTGGGTAGAATATATGGGTGTATGACGTCTTCTGTGTCTGCTGCATCACCAAGCTCAGTGAAGATAGGTGGCGGGAAAATGTTTACACAGAATAAGGCTGAGGTATTGAGATTATTAAATCGCCTGTACTGTCCATTCTTATCCCAATTCAAGACGGTATCAATACTAGCTAAGGTGTGAGCATATATATTATTGCAAATCAAAATATCTTCTTTTCTTCTTGCGTCATCAGTGGTCCAATGAGCAAAACAAACAGTTAGAACATTCTGAATCAATCCTTTGAAAAGATGATCTGGTGATGCGGTCGCACTTAAATAGGAATCGAAAACGGCCTCTGTAACATATTCACCCCTGTTGTTACGTACTACATTCTTATAGGTTTTGTGAAGATCGTCCTCCAAACGTATAGCTATTAACGATGATGCTTCTTCTTTGGAAGTACATGATATGCCTAGAAGTTCATTGATCCGAGGTGTAGTTTCTTCTCCTCTGACTATCTTCATTATGTCATCGAACCTTGTAAGTGACGGCCTTCTGCTGTGAATTTTATCTGTGTACAAAAGTTCAGAGTTAGTTCCCCACTTCACCTTAATTACCACGCAGAATGAACAAAAATCATCGGATGAGTGAGCAGAAACATATGTCCAAATCAGTAAGCGCTGGATAGTCCCTATGATTGCGACCGCATCTAGAAATATTCGAACTTTCTTTCCATATGATTTCATGCCATCAAATATATGTATTGTTCCCTCAACAACGTTCTCAACTATATAACCTAGAGCTTCATTAATATCTTGACCATGCTCAGATAGTGTTAGTATTCGAGCGGCCGCGGACGAACCTCTGTAGTTAAGAGACAAACCAATAGGCATAATGTATCATCCATCAACTGAACGTGTGTCTGACAAGGACTTCTTCTGCTTGAACCCATCTGAATATATCAGAAATCTGTACACAACATAGGGAGTTCCACCATCAATTACTCCCGTATGGCCGTTTTTCATCTTCAAAGAAGACTGAGGGACACGTCCTTCAGATATTGTAGGCGTTTCCTTAACAGGTGTCCACGTTGGAACGGGAATATTTGTTGCAGATTTACGTTCTTGATTCAAGGTATCTATCCAGAAGAGACGTTCACCTATGCGGCTGCCTGCCCTCCAAAAAATGATGCAATAAGTAGACATACAAAGCGTGATTTCACTTTATGTCTTGGGCGAATTAATATGCATATATCCCCAGAGAATGTGAACAAATTATTGTAATTAGTTCCTGATTTTTCAGTTTCATACTTACCTCAACGATTAATACCGTGACGACGAGCCCTTCCTGTACCCCTTTTTCTAATATGAGCCCTCTCTATCTTGATGTTTCCATTACCATTTATTACTTTCTTCCCTACTGCAAATAAGTCCTCTAATTTATGGGTTGCGGTTTGAGTCAACTTGAAGAATAATCGTTCATTGTCTGAAGGTTCTAAATTTTCACCCTGTTCCATTCCATTTCTGTCATGTATGCTGCGTCCGCGTGCACACCACATAGGTCCAACACGACACTTCATTAATAATAATTCCTCCATCTCTTCTCTGTTGTTTACATCTAAACCTTGTGACCATCCCAGATCATTCATTTAAGTACCGTCAACAAGTTTAATGCTTTGAGCACACAGTACGTCAATGAAGTCACCAATGTCCGTAGGGACCACGTTTCCCATATACGAAACCCAAAAAGAGCATCCTACATATTTCGATCGGTTATGTTCAGAACCAAGTGGTGAATTATCACAATAGATATATGCGAAGTGTCCACGTCTGAATGTTCAAACATGTTTTTGTATATAGGATATGTAAGTACAAAGTACATCAATCTTCGCCCACTCCGAAGGTAGAACAAGGCGGGCGAATTCCCTTGATTCCTTTCTCTTGTTTGTTCATGTTACTGTGATATGTTATGTTGGGTGCCTATTTTGTCGACGAAAATTGTTCTCAATGAATATAACTTCGCTTTTCGAAACGATACATTACGTAACCTCTTGCATTATGCACTTCGAATGGTCTTCGTCGTTTGCAATGCAATCTCTCCTTTAGATGCAGTTTTTATAGCAGTCGCTACTATTCCATACTGTTGGGAACTCATCTTGTCTTTCCAACCAAGCATAAAGAGGAAAACATCCTATCCCATTTCACTACAAACCATAACGATTAACGGCACGTCTTAATTCTTTTTTTAATATGACGTATTTCTCTAACGGTGTCAACTGTAATGGTGAAATGGAGGTATTATCATCATTTTCTTCTCCCAAATCTGTGTCCACCACGGCTTTATTTGGCACTTCACTAAGTGTCTCCATGTTTTCGATAAATTTATCCTGTCCGTCATTTGATTTCGATTCAACATTTAGCGACCGTTTCTCATTTGGAGGCCATTCGTCATATTCTGGAGGTGTATCAGTTTCGATCACATCCCCTCCTTGATCATGGATTGAAGGCCCTGCAGGGTTTCCTTCAGTCTTAATACTTTTTCCATGTGGGTGACAGTTTTCTTGTTTACTTTGAGCAGTTGCAGAAGTAGAGTCTGGCCAACCATTATTTAAAATTACATTATCCAAATGAAACTAATCCTTTCAAATATTATTAGTTGTCAACCGCCTATCAATTTTTGCTGTCGACCACCTTTCCATATGTATCGACTCCTGTGTAACAGATGTTTTGGCAGCGGACGCTTACCTAGGATAGTGTGCTCCAAAACTTTATTATTTACGTGTTTCAAAGTGTGATAATTTTAAAAGCGTACGCATGAGGAATGGTTGTAGATGGTGTTGGATTTAATTATAACAGTGATAACCGTAGATAATAGTAGTTTTTACAATAGGATTCTAACTGTGTTACCGGTAGATGTTTGCAGAAGTTGTAGAATAAATTCCAAAACGATTCTAAATGTGATAAATCCAGCTTTTTTCATACAGTAAACGATAGGATTCTGACAGCGATAACTATAGAAGCGTACGCATGAAGAATGTGTGCCGAAGTTGTAGGATACGATTGTAGATGTTTGCAGATGGTATAGGATATGATTCTAACTGTGAAGAGTCTAGAAGCGTGCGCATGCGGAATGTTTGTAGATCTTGTTGGATAATATACATATCGCTATTTGGTGCGTGCTGCTAACTGTGATGATTGCATGATCGTACGCTCAAAGTATAGTATCAAATTTCGGTAGCACCTCATTTGTGTACAACTCTGCAAATTAGTTTCAGTAACTTGTCAAAGTTCATGTGCCATTTCACTTCATTATTGAAGTGAAATGGTGTATGATGTTTTTCCAAGTCATACAGGACTTATTTTCTGTATTCGAAGAAGGGGCCCTGCCCCAAAACCTAGATTAGTTTAAGTGATGGACGGAGGTAATAGTATAGTCGTTGAATGTGTGGTTCGTCCAATTCATTCAGTTCAAAATGTTAATGTGTGTCTGTTGCTATCATCACAAGTTGTAATATTGTGTTAATTTTCAGTGTCATTATAGTACATTACTACAATTCAGGAATTGAGCTAATACGTATTAGCTCAACTTGTAGGTGAAGTAAATTAGATTTTGAACAACAGATACATACAAGTTTCAATATATTTCACACCTTTTTCCACATGAATGTAGAACAATCAACCCGAACGTGGTGTTTTCATGATTAAAATATAAACTCAATTTTTGTCTTCCCTGTTCAACAGAAAAGAAGCTGTTGCATGTAACCATATTTGGCATCAAGGTTGAACATGTAACCAACGAGTACATGATAGCTTTATGATATTTCTAATTTGATATGTTGGATCTAAATATTTACAGCTTATTTCATGTAGAACATAAATGAGGATGAGACTGAGATCGGGACTGACAAACCGCAAGAAGAAACTCATATGAACGAAATAATGATAAAAACTACTACTTCTGGAACTGTGCCCAGAGTTAGAAAAAACCAATATGAACACTTCAACAACCGTGATCAAATAGAATACCCTAAATATCAATTATGTCTGCAAGAACTGACAAGGGGATCTGTAGGAGATGCTCTTACGTAAGAGCATCTCCTACGGATCTCTACGAAATACTAATACTGTATAGTAGTCTATTGTCATAAAGTTATGACAATAGACTACTCTACAGTATTAGTATTTACACGCATAATAGAAAAGATAGCATATAACCAACGGTTAATTCTGATGTATGCACTTGAGAATTATACCTGTAGTGACACATGTAATAGTTTAGGTTCCACCATAACTTACTATACATACATATTAATCCGAAAAATTCTCCCGATACAAAAAGACAAACGAAGCGCAAAAATCACCAGGGAATCTGCAATATCATCCAGGTTAAAGGAAGTGAACATTGTGCCTCGACACAAACAAGAATCAGTTGAAAGGATAGTCGTCGTTGTCGTTACTTGCCTATTCCAATAGGAAGAGCTACTATTCCGGAACCCAGGACTATAGGCGACCACACTAACTAGTTTTACAGCTGATTGCACGTTTTTTGAAGGAGCATCGGGTTCACCCATCTCCTGACCGTGACGATCAAATCCTAAGACAAATGACCTACGGGATCGAAGAAAAATGTAAGGAGAGTCAATAAAAAGGGGTGGACGACTATCAAGGATGGGACTAACAAATTCATCGTATAAAGGGCAGGAAAGAGCGAAATCTAGTTAATAAGGGAGGAACTACTTGGACGGGAAAGACACCAAAGGGAAGCAGCACAACATCTACAGTCACATAAGGGGACGAATAATTTAAATTTCACTAAGGTAACGGGCGATGGAGCAGGGTAAAGAGGTATAGGATTTTGTGGACAAGAACAATCTTCAAAACAATGAAACACAAACGGAGCAGGTACTACCTTCTACACACTAGTAATGTTGAATGTACTAACGGAGATGAACCCACGTGTAACAAACGAGCTGAAAAAGAGGCGGGTGCATTCTAAAACTCATTTAGATTTACAACAACTAACAGCAATATTATTCACAGATGCCCATTTAGCTGCGTACGGTGAGGAAAAATAATTCACCGATACATTTGCATTTTCTGGCATCGGTTCTGGTGAACGTATTCCAGAATTTGACGCAGACAAATTGGACAATTAAAAATGATCGTTTTTTAAAAAGCTAATTGTGTATCATCGCGTTGCAGTGAACCACAACGCAGTGTCTAGTAGGATAAAAGAAGTCCGAGGTGAAATTGAAATTTTATTGGATAATTTAATACACACGGTAGATGAAATCGATGAAAAACGTCGCGCTGAGCGCGACGAGAAGACAAGACTAGATGAGCTTTTAAAAGAGATTGTCGGCTATTTGATGGCCTTAGAATTGACCCGTAGAACACCAACTAAAATCACACCGTCTTCTCGCAAAAGAAACACAGCTTAGGATTCTGATAATGATGACAATGAAAGGAACTCCTGGCAATGCTGAATATTAAATATATCGCTGGTAAAAGATTTAAGATGGCACTTGACCACCCTTCGTTACTAATGAGGGACGGTCGAGTTAGTAGACAAAATTAAGTAGGAATGGGAGGCGGCAATGGGTTCATTGCTATAGGAGAGGGACACCGAAAGGGAGGTTTTAGTACAGGAGAGGGAAAGTCAGATGGAAATTTGGCAAGAGCGACGTGTACAGCGCGACTCTAATAGGTTTTAAATGGATCGATTTCGTTTAGAAATGGAGAGAGGAGCGTAAATCTGGTATCGAGGAACGTCAAAAAAAATATTAGTCCTCGCAGGAATTGTGAAGAACTTTTTGTAGACAACTTTCATTAAACTTTGATGTTCAGATAGGGTTATAGAGACTATGGATCTGTGAATCTAACTAGGTTACTACCTATTCGGATTAATCGATCATTTAGAGCATCGAGGCGCTTAAGGAAGGAAAAGTAATAAGAATAATAAAATCTAGACGGGATCGTAGACGGTACCATTAGTAATAAAAGGGGTGAATTGAACAACCCAGTGATCTAAAATTCAGTGTGGCAGTACACGTGTACGAAAAGAAAAATATAGAGACTTTAGCTTAATCTAGAGATAATTTAACAGTGTGGATATACACGTAGCAACACCGCTCCCGTATTGTTTTACAAATTGTATACATTTGCTCGAAAGCCACGGCTGCATGAATAATAATAAAGAAAAATACCTTCATACAAAAACCCAGATCCAATCCAACCTGCATACCGACATCAGCTGTTTCCTCCAGAGAACAGATTCTGACACAAAGACGTCAACCAAGTCTGCGCTAGAAGAAAGCAGTAGGCGAGAAAAAAGTGCGGGGACGTCAGCATTCTTTGAGATACCGTATCCCGACCGCTAAATCAGGGCTGGCTGTGGACAACACACACTAATTCGGGTCCACGATCTTACTACCCCACATCTATTTACGAAGGTATAGTAGAGGAGGAAGATTGAACTTGTAATTACACGAATAACAATAAAGTACAGAGTTACTTTAACGATAATATATATACATATATATATATTTAGATAGTAAAGGAAGGCAGGAATCACTCAAGAAGGAAGAGGCTGGACTGAATCTTGCGGGAAGGTAAGGATGGGGACGATAACACAATAAATAATGGATTGCAATACAAAACCACATGAAGGAGATAAAATACCTTCAATAGGTATAACTCTTGGATAAATCAGGAAGTATGATGGACAAAGGTGAGAGCTTCACCAAAAGAAACATACATAGTCACTAGAGTTTCGGATCGAATAGCTGGAATCCTCGCTCAAAAACCACCGGAAAATCATAGGCTAGCACCAAAATCCAGTCTGAAACACCAACCAGTATGACAACCTCTGCAGGCCTAAGGGAGAACCCAAAAGACCCAATGAAAAGGGACCAGTGCAATATAACTAGTCATGGTGACCACTAAAACGAAGGAGGAATCCAGGCAGATGAGTTGGAATCTGATGATCACAAACCCTACAGTAAAAGAAGCCACACATACAGGTTGCCGCATTTTTCAAATCGTGCAGTCGAATACACGAGAGATGCTAAGCACGTATAAAGAAACCACCATGTCCGAACACCAGCTTTGGTCCGATTTTAGGACAGCATTTCGTCCAGCGTCAATAAGGTTTGGTCAAGAACGACAATGACGATGTGGGTATGAGTGTGTGTGGATTTTCAATTATCCAGGTATGTATATGTAGATGAATCAGATCGAAAGGACAGAGGAAACGCTCTTATCTAATTGATATACAGGACCATCCACCTATCCCCCAAAAGAGCTGAACAACTTTTGGCCACTGAAAGGGGAAAATTGATGTCCGGAGAGGAGAATGCTAGTATAGACGGAGAAGAGAATAACAGGGATTATAAATAAATCCAAAACTAACCCTCTCCAACGCGATACACCAATGCGACATCAAACAGAGAAAGGGACACGCACCAGAACCCATCGCCGCACATCGTAGGAATATCAAGCGGTAACCCGGGCGGAGCCTCAGATATAGACGAAGACTCTTCAGAGGCATCATCGGAAGGAAATTGGAATGATGTTTAAGGAAAAACTGTTTTGAAACCAGTGAAAGGCGGGGTACAGCAAAACCCAGCACCATCATTTCAGACATCACAGGAGGAAGGCGGGGGAGTAATTACGGGATGAGACAAGGACTCGAGATGAATGGCCTTGTGAAGGCATTCGATAAGGAGGATAAATTTAGCGGCGCGTATCATGGTCATCTTGAGCGAACCATCGGTTGATTCAAGATTTTGACGAAGATGTGTCAGAGACAACCTGAAGAGAAATTACAATAAGTACCTATAATGCTGAAAGTTGACGCCGTGCACTTCTTCGATGACTACCAAGATATTTGTACAACTTTCAATGAATCATTTACCATGCTAATAAAGTGGTACCTAGGTTCGGAACAACGTGCACGTGAGCTCGCCCAATGGCAAGGAATAAGGTTGTCACAGGAGATGTCTAAGGAGCCAGGTGATTCCGAATTGTCTGTATTTCGGTCCTTTGTAGCAGAATTGGCATCACTGCAGAAATGGTTAGACGAAAAATACAAAGGAGAGGGATTTCTAGTGGATCAATTGTTAACCGCCGTGGACATCCCCGAGATCCAATTGATGTGAAAAGATCGCATGCCACACTAATCCCAACACGCAATCCATAGGAAAGCGAACAGGTTAAGCGATAAACCGCGAACCGCAGGGGCAACATCCATGGCGATGTATTATAGAGACTATGAGGATCCTCCAGAAGCGCTATATAGTTTGGGTAAAATAGTTGGGGAAGGAGCGAAAAGGGAGATTAGAAGTTTCAGAAGGTTCACCAGGGGAGGAAGAAATATATACCAGAATCGAGGTGGGCGAAAGCAGTTACGGTCGCATTGGATGCAGTGAGTAAAAGGATGTTCTGTTTGTGGTGAGCCCATAGAGCAAACAATCTTCACTCCCGGTACAAGGTTTCGGCTGCGATTAAAAGTTGAAAAACCGACATCCTTCTGTCCTCATCACCATGGATGACCTATACTGCATATACCACGGATTGCTCTCGTCAGAACCGGATGCTGATGGAAAATATGAAGATGAGGTCCAATGGTTGAATGACGATGGTGATGAAGAAATTCTTATCTCTTATTGGACTTATGACAAAATATTTAAGGCTGAGGCAAGAATATCCGAATCAGCGTTAATTAATGTCTATGGAATGGTGAAGAACTCATAAGGCAACAATGATAGTGTCAGCTGCAAACCCAAGAAACGGGATCGAGGTCCAATACCTTTAATCATTCAAAAATCCTCAAATGACACGTCATCATCATCTCCATCGGAAGTAAAGCCTGGTCCAATACCCACAATCGTCCAAAAATCCTCAAAATACACATTACCGGCATCACCATCATCGGAACCATACATATTCATATCCAGAAATAGGTATAGACCTGAGAGCCACAAGAGAAGCGATATATAGGAATGAATTAACCCTATTTGTGGATCAATATACCATGCAGCTTATGGTGATGCGCCGCAAGACAAGATGAACCTGAAGAATTTGAATTTGAAAGGTATCCGGATTGACTCTTGTGCCAATAGACTCTCCGTCATGACACATACACAATACGATGCATATTGTGACACGTTTCGCATAAGCAGCACTTTGCGCCCAATAAAAGGAATAACCGTATGGGGAATCGGATGATTAAGTAGAAGCATCGGAGAGGCACGCATACAGATTCCATTTCAGGGACTGGGGGCCATAATCGACGTTAACTTCCTTTTACTGGAGGATGAAAACGTCTTATCGCTGTTATGCATGAAGGAAATTCTGGAAAACAACCTCGACCTCAGCCTACAACAAAGACTCATCACGCATAACGATCATCAACAGAAACTTCTATTGGCAAACTATTTTCTGATACACCACCTTTGGAGCCCAAATGATCATTCATACACCTATTGCACCCTACAAGAACTTCAAAGAGTACATACAACATTCTGTCACCCATCAGTTAGAACTACGCGTAATCTACTGAAACGTTCACATGGCCAAGATGGTCATAGAAAACAACCGATGCGATCAAACAAATGCCAGAAGAATGCAATACTTGCCCACAAAGAAGCGCAGCGCCGAGAAGGTTCTAAGTAACGATTGGTACTGAACAAATTTGTTTTAACAATGACGTACGGGTCGATACTACGTGAATAAATGGTAGACCAGTCGTCCATATGGTCGATACCGCAATGCACTTCATGGCCGCTCGCTTCATAACAAGTTTAAACTGCTCACAAATTTTGGAAAGCAATTAGTGGAATATGGACTCTCTGATGTATTTTTACACCCAGACCACTTATCAATCGACCAGGGCTCCAACTATACATCACAGGAATTTGAGGAATCAGCAGCACAGGATGGAGTGAAGATCGGCGAAGCACCAATTGCAACTCCAGGTTCCATTGGAACAGTAGATCGTTGTCACGCACCACTGCTGCGAGCGTATTCAGCCATCAGAGACAACCTCGACAAAACTACGTTGAATCCGGAATGTCTACAAATGGCAAAATATGCCGTGAACTACATCATCGGACGCGAAGGCCAGCGTCCGATGCTGCTAGTTTGTGATGTCATCCCACGCCCCGCCCGAGCTACCCCCGCACTGACCAAACGATAATATGCATTCTCCATCGACAAAGCATCTAAAGAAGTGGAAATATAACATGCCAAAATAAGGCTAGAATTTGGCATGTTACATCATGTAGGACCACGATCCGTGGAACAATCAAAAGAATTTCTTCGATTACCGGCTGGATCAAATGTATGGGTATATAGGACGACCACAAAAACGTGGACGGGTCCCCATAAATTCATATCTGTCGAAGGAGAAACGGCGATAGTCCAAATGCCGCGTCATCGCCGCATATTTCGATCAACATGTGTCAAGCCATACTTCAAGTCTTACCTTTCATTGCTTGGCGAGAAAAGGACCAATGGAGATAACGAGGTGAATGTAGCCACCACGATACCCAGTATGGAATTTCAGGAATCACTACGAGAATAACTGCACGGACTAATCAATAACGGAACGTTCTCATTAACCAAACTAAGCATGGTACCAGCTGCGATGAGTATTTCCGGATCAGGCTTTATTGACTAAATCAAGAGAGGAGAAAGGGGCACACGTCATAAAAGTACATTAGTAGCGCAAAACTACAACGATTAGGATTCTTCGACAATATCAACCAAAGCACCTACTGGTAATACATCATCTAGAAGGCTACTTTTAGCCCTAGCATCCTCACTTCCTCCCGTTAACTTATTCACCAGGGACGTGACACAGGCCTACGTACAAAGTAAAACTCCATTGTAAAGGCATGTATATATTGAAGTTCCAGAAGAACTGATGCTCGACAAACCAATGGTATTAAAAGTGAAAACCCCACTATATGGAATCCCGGAGAGCGAACGATATTGGTAGCTCACGTACTGAGATCGCCACATTGGTAAACTAGGCATGACACGGCTTTGTTTGGATACATTTGTACTGGTTAAGAGGACCAATTGAGTCTTTGTGGGCATGGTGGCGCCCCAATTTGACGATTATTTATCGTTTATAAATTCCAAATTTTTAAAAGGGAGGAGTTGGAATCGATTCGATTTAAAAGCAAGGCAAGGACCTTCTTAAATTACAAGCAGATTATATTTCATGGATTGAAACTTTCATCGACTGATGACGGAATGATATCGATGACATAGAAATACAAGATAGTACGTAACAAGAATCCAAAGGATCAAACTGACTTTACGTCAGCACGCGTACTTGCCCAATATGTGGGAGTATGCACACGTCCCGACATATGTGCCGCGATACAACTATAAGCTCCAGGTAAAGAGGCGACAACGGACCAAGAGATGAAATATCTCACTAAAGCTATTGTTCGATTACAGGAAATGGCCGATAATGGTTTAAAATACCAACACCTGGACATAAGATCCATTAAAATGGTAGTAATCAGTAACACAACATTCGGAAACGCACGCGACTACCGTAGTCAATTAGGATATGTGATTTTTTTGCAAACAATACTGAAAAATCCAACATAATCCACGTTGAAAAGGGGTAACGAGGTCCGTACTGGCCGTGTAATTTCATGCTTTCGTCCCTTCGTTCGACTACGCTTATATACTACGAGGTATGATAACGGAAATACTAGGGAGGAGGTTAGACATTCATGCATTTGTTGATTCCAAAACATTGTTTGACGTAGTTGCTAAAAATGGTGGTATATGCGAAAAACGATTGCAGATAGATATCCACGCGTTAGAGCAAAATTATGAAAATGGCGAATTAGCCAAGCTTAGTTGTATTCCAGGACGTTGCAACCCTGCGAACAGCCTTACAAAGGCAATACTGGGAAACACAAATCCATTATGAAAATTGATGATAAATAACCAACTGGATTTTTGCGCACTCGGATGGGCTACGTCGAACGCATCAAATCCCAAACTGGAAATCTTGGAGGGTGAATCTAACCAGGTTACTACCTATTCAGATTCATCGATCACTTTGAGCATCGATGCGCTCAAACAATGAAAGGTAATAAGAATAATAAAATGTAGAGATAAAGACGGGATCATAGACGGTGCCATTAACAACAAAAGGGATCAATGGAACAACCCAGTGATCGAAAATACAGTGTGGCATTACACGTGTACGAAAAGAAAAATACAGAGACTTTAGCTTAATCTAGAGATAAAATTTAACAGTGTGGATATACACGTAGCAACACCGCTCCCGTATTGTTTTACAAATTGTATACATTTGCTCGAAAGCCACGGCTGCATGAATAATAATAAAGAAAAATACCTTCATACAAAAACCCAGATCCAATCCAACCTGCATACCGACATCAGCTGTTTCCTCCAGAGGAAAGATTCTGACAAAGACGTCAACCAAGTCCGCGCTAGGCGAAAGCAGTAGGCGAGAAAAAAAAGTTCGGGGACGTCAGAATTCTTTGAGATACCGTATCCCGACCGCTAAATCAGGGCTGGTTGTGGACAACACACACTAATTCGGGTCCACGGTCTTACTACCCCGCATCTACTTACGAAGGTATAGTAGAGGAGGAGGATCGAACGTGTAAATACACTAATAACAATAATGGACAGCGTTTCTTTAACGATAACATATATATATATATATATATATATATATATTAGATAGTGAAGGCAGGCAGGAATCAATCAAGAAGGGAGTGGCTGGGCTTAATCTTGCGAGAAGGTAAGGATAGGGACTGAGAACACAATAAATAATAGATTTCAATGGAAAACCACAGGAAGGAGAGAAGAGCCCTTCAATAGGGTCCAAATGCTAGTTGGGAAAATAAAATCGTAGAGTATAAACCAGTTCCCTATAAGAATCTATGAACGACTCGACCTCTTTCCAAAATACCTTGCATAGAACCTAGTTTCGCATTCCGAAAGTCATTTTCATGTCCCTCACTGATGTGGAGCATCTAGGTGATACATTACGGTACAGCCAACCATCAGTTCGTCCCAAAAATACCTTCATTTTTCTTTCTCAGTTGAATTGTTTGAGGCCTTTCTTTTCTTCGTAGACATTTTTATAACTTCTATACAAAGAGCGTATTGATCTCGATCATCATTGCATGGTGTTCTGTGGAACTGGAAGTGGAACTGTCTTCTTTTTCTTTTGATTCCTCTTTCATCTTCCAGCTTGCGTAGTCCGTTTTGTCTCATGTTTCTTTACACATGAGACGATCAAATTTCTGTTTTTTCTTTGAACACATCCTACACTGGGTGACAGGTATTTACCAATTTCAACAAATGTTATCGTACACACGTGTCATATTTATTGAATCATGTGTTCCAATGGAAATTGTTGCAATTTTTCCAGAAATAAACACGTTTCAACTGTCGAACTCATTACATTTTAATGGCAAATTCGATCAAAAATTTAAAAATTTTATAAAACGTTATTTGATCTAATCTGCCTTTTTTAAAAAAAGATTTTATCCAATCTGCCATTAAAATGTAAAAAGTTCGACAGTACCCCTATAGGACGTGGTTTTTGTATAATAACCATTCGGATGTAACAACAAGTATATTCCATTCTCTTGCTTTTTTAACTTTATTACTCTTACAAAATCATTCATCTGCAATAAGATGGTGATATTTTTTTTCTTAACTTTTCACAATAGTTGTCACCCATAAACTCTGCTAATCTACTTAATACTCCTCTTCTTTTATTCCAATTACTTTCATGTTTATATTGAAATCCTGATATAGTTATACAAATTCTTCTTTCTACCATTTTCTTAAACGGTACCGAATATCTTATGGTGTAAATAATATACATCCTTTCACATTTTTTAATTCTTCTAATACTTCACATGAATCTACTCAAAATGGTGTTACTGCTTCTACATATTTATTTTCTAACTTTGCTAATTCTAAAAATTTATTCTCACGTACTTTTACATCACTTGCACATACTATGTGTGTAGTTATTCCCATAATTGATTTACCCGTTGAATAATGTGTTAATATATTATCTCTACCAGACATTAATTTACTTTCTACATTTATACATGCTGATTCATCACGTAACCACAATCCACCCGATGATACTTTTATTACTTTAAATGTATCTGAATTTCTTACAGCTTGAGATCCTGAAAATGATCCAGATATTCTATCTCCAGATATTCTATCTATATTATCACTGGTTTTAGAACGCCCACGTTCCCAATCAGGCTTTGCGTAATTAGTTGAAGATAATATGAATCCATGTTTAACACAATCTTCTAATCATCTTAATGGTACTATATGAATACTTGAATCAAATTATTTGTCTTATTGATGGTTTAGTAGATGATAATACAGGCACACAGAACGCAACAATATAATTATCGCTTGTTGCAGCAGCATCTGATAAATCTTTACCTCCTGCATGTGCTATTAAACTTAATGCTTCTGATCTTAGTGGTCCATTCTTTTCAGCATCATGAATAGGACTCTATGTTAAATACACTCTTAACGCATCTAAATCAGGGCCGGTTAATGGTTCTCCTTCATTATTATTATTATTATTATTATCATTATTGTTACAAGGTAATATTTTGCCATTTCGATTATGTTGAAAAGGTGGCAATGAATTATTAGTAGTGTCAGTTAATGTAGCATTAACAACAGATGTAATATTACCTTTAGATATACAATCATCTTTATTTATATTTTTTGTTTGAATTAACTTAAATGGAGTTAATACATTATGTCTTTAACATTCATCAATCCATCTTGGTTTGATAACAAAAACATGTTTTATATTATTTAGAGCATGTTCATATTTTTTACCAGTAGCGGTATTACCAATTAAACGAGTACATTTAATATCTAATACTTTATTATATTTACCAGCTAACTCATTAACGTTATTTTGAGTATGTAATTTCTCTTCAACATCTAATCCAGAACAACATATTTCCATACCTAAAAAAGGTGGTAATAAATGATTTTCAACACTGATTCTTAATGATGCATGTACACATTCATCAATCCATGGCGGTTTAACAACTAGAACACGGTCTGCTAAACTAGCTCGGGTGTTAGGTTCACAAATCGCTCGATGTTTCGTGCATCCTGCTTGATTAGTTATTGGATGTGTTAGTTGTGATGTTAAATCTTTTACTAATGTCCCTCCTAATAGTACTGCTTGTTGTTGAACTTTTGCAAATTATTCAGTAGATTCCAGAGATGTTTCACACATTCTTTCTTACGGTATCATGTAAATTTATACCACCAGCATGACCTAGTCTTTGATGTGCGATTACAACATCACCAG